>JAHTLZ010000074.1:3369076-3380482 GCA_023846285.1 Phrynocephalus versicolor | reverse complement strand
AAGACTTCTGGGAGTTGCAGTCCAGGAACATCTGGGGACCCACAGGTGGAGAACCACTGCACGGTCTATCCGTGACTTCGGGAGGTGGTGGGTGCACCAGCGCTGGAATCATTCAAGAGAAATCTAGACCAGTAGCTCTCAACCTGTGGGTCCCCAGATGTTCCTAGACTGCAACTCCCAGAAATCCTGGACAGCTCAGTTAGTGAGGAAGACTTCTGGGAGTTGCAGTCCAGGAACATCTGGGGACCCACCGGTTGAGTACCACTGCTTTAGGGAGTCAGTCCATATCACATTTGGGCTTCCTCTTTTCCTGTTGCCCTTCGCTTCTCCTTGCCATAGGGTCTTTTTCTCCAAAAAGGAAGAAAGAGATCCGCTGGGACAAACAGTAGATGAAGTAGGATGGGAATTGCAACATAGAATAGGTAGAGAGGTAGTACAGAAACACCTAAATGATGGGTTTTTTTTTCAGTTGAGTAAGTTGTTCTTAACGCATTTAATATTTTAAATCATTGCATTGCAATTATTGTTATACTTGAACTGCTCTTAATGCACAGTTTATTGTGTTTTAAATTCTATTTTTTTTTTTAACACTGCAATCTGCCTTGAGTACCCTTGTTGGGATAAAAGTGGCCAATAAATGAGACAAATAAACAAAAACTGTAAACATATCTAGAGGAGGGCAACTGGAAACCACGGCTGGAATTACAGCGTTACAATAAATGGAGAATTTGCAGCAAGGTTAACCACAAACTGGGGTATCTCCACCTGTAACACAAGCTCTGTCACAAATGTTTGAGGGAATTTGACAGGGTTATCCCGTACAAAGGAAGGAGGAGAACTGATAGGATGAACATCTTCAAGTATTTGAAGGACTACCATGTAGAAGACGGAGTAGGCTTGTTTTTTGTGGCTGAGGATGCTACAACCAAAAGAAAACACTTCAAGTTATGAGAAAAGAGATTTCAGCTAAGTTACAGAGTTTTGAATGTATGGGTAAATTCCTCTAGCTGTACAGTAGGGTGGAATAGCTTCAAGTCCCCAAGAGTAGTCAACTCCTTTTTCTCATCAACTGGCACAGTTGCGGTAACTCACCCTGAGACATTAATCGGACAAGTAATAAAAGTTTATTATTACTTACAGAACAACAGAGCAAACAGCAAACATGACAAACGTAGCTGCTTTCAGCAACAGGCTTCAGCTGTCTCATTACTTCCAACAGACAACCGGGTGTGGGGGATACAGAGCAGGGAGGCGGGGCTCACTATGAATTCCAAGGCATGGAAGGAATGATTGGTTAGTGCTGGATAAATTGACAGTCACACCACCTCAGCAAGGCCCCTCCCAGCCACAACTTCTGGAGGCAGCATGCTAGGTTGCAAAAACTCCAAAAGGCCACACATTGGGCAGAACTTCCTAAAAGTTAGAGCCATTTGATGCTGGAAGGAGCAGCCTAAGTGGGTGGCCGATTCTCCTTCTTCTCAGGTTTTCACGCAGAGATTGTCTGGCCACCTGCCAGGGATGCTGTAATGTCTGGACTGCCTATGATGGCGGAAAGGTTGAGGTCAACCTGTGGGTTCTAACCCAGAACCTGGAGAACTTACTTCCCCGGAGTCCAGTTCCTCATGCACACACTGAATGAGGAATTCTGGGAATTGTCCTCTGAAAAGGACCATTTCAAACTCTGGCTGGGATCCCACTGGGAATTTATGTTGGCATAAGTATAAACTGAGAGTGGTGGTTCAGCGGGCTAGAGTGCTGAAATGTCAGCTGCAAAGTCAGCAGCTCGGTGGTTTGAATCCCAGGTGCCACGCAGCGGAGTGAGCTCCCGCTGTTAACCCCAGCTCCTGCCAACCTCGCAGTTCGAAAGCATGTAAACGCAGGTAGATAAATAGGTGCCGCTAATTACCTGCGTAATTGCAGGTGTAAAGGTTCTTTAGTGCATATGTGGTTGGCCTGCCCAAATATAGAGACATTTTGGAATAAGGTAATTAACTGGATAGAGAAATGAACTAAATAGAAAATAGTTCCAAATGAAATGTTGTTATTATTCTCATTATTTACTGGGGAAAATGAAAAAATAGCTCATAAAGAATTAATAGCAATTCTTATAGGTGTGGTTAGAATGTAAATTACTTGCAATTGGAAATATGCCCAGGATCTCTCACTCACAAAATTTGCAAACCGAATATGGGAAGTTGAAGTTATGGAAAAACTGACTAATAGGTTTAAACTATAAAGGGGAGAGATAAAGCACAATGAATTTCTGAATATAGGGCAACCTCTATTAACCTCAGATGTTATACAAAAAATTAAATTGGATAAATCAAAATATGGATTGGACTGTTGGATAGTTTAAGAATGTTTAATTTGTTGTGTTATTCGGTATTGTTTGTATCACAAGCTTGGACTGTATGCATTATCTTAAGTGGATTGTCAATAATTTTGTTTTAAAGGTAAGTAGGTGCTGCTGTAAAAAGTGGGAAGGTAAACAGTGTTCCGTAGAGATGGGCACAAAACGAACAATTTTTCGTTTCCGTTTTCGTTTTTTTGTTTCGTTACGTAACAAAACGACAAACGAATTTTGTCTCTAAAAATGAAACGAAACGAACAGAAACACCGGAAATTTTGTCGTGCGTTTCATTTCCGTTACTGCAATATGAGTGAATTGCTTAAAATCCTTTAAAAAAATCACAAAAAATTGAAATAAATGGTAATGAAATGGTAACGAAACAAATGAAAATGGAAACGATTTTTTTGCAAAAATTCACGAAAAACGGAAACAAACCGAAACAGACCCTCCAAACGACAAACGAAATGCCATTTTTTTTATTTGTGCCCATCTCTAGTGTTTCGTGCACAGAAATGCATCCAGCCATGCCGGCCACATGGCCATGGACTTGCACAACACTGGCTCTTTGGCTTGGAAACAGAGATGAGCGCCACCCCTAGAGTCGGACATGACTAGCACACAAGTGCAGGGGGAACCTTTACCTTTTTAAGTATAAACTGCATAAATCATGGAGGCAATCAGCCTTCAATGAGCAAGTCGCTGCTGACATTCCCCATCATGTGCCAAGTCACACAATGAACACGTGTCCAGGAATGGAAGCGATGATTTCTCCATTAGCGGCAATTTGCTACTGTGATGTACACAGTTGTGCTTATGGAGATACAAATCTTGAATAGGATTCTGGGCTTGGAATAGACCTCCGAAGCTCGACACATGTCCCTCTGCCCCAGATTTAAGGCACTGGAGTAATTTCTCACCGACTCCTTCCCTCTCCTTCCCTCCCTCCAGGAAGTGATGCTCCGGCTGTAGCCACTTGTTGATCAGGTCAAGATGTTGTCCGGTCTGCCAGAGGCCCTGAGCCGGATGAGGGCCACCTCTCTGCGCAGTTGCTTCAGCCTAGCGGGGCCCTCCGAGTCCACCATGGTGTCCGTGCCCGTCGACATCGACAAGGACGAGGTCCGGATCCTCAAGGTTTGCTTCTACAGCAACAGCTTCAACATGGGCAAGAACTTCAAGCTGGTGAAGTGCACCGTCATGACGGAGATCCGGGTGAGTCGGGGCAGCGGCTGGGTGGTGGCCGGCAGGGCTCTCGGGACCGTCTGCAAAATGAAAGATTTAGGAACAATTTAACTTGAACGGCACAACTGGCCAGTAAAGACGGGCACAAACTGCAGTTTGGTGATATCCAGACAGGGGTCCCATAGGTGCCACGTGCTTCCTTCCAATTTCCCTTCTGGGTGACTGTCCACTCATTGCCAGCAGCACACGTTTCCCCTCTGGCTCCTCAAGTGATCACCCAGTCAAGGGCAGCAGTGTGGGCTTTGTTCTTTCAGCTCCTGGGTGATCACCCAGTAATGGGCAGTAGCGTGGGCTTCCTTCCTTCATCTCCACAGGCAATCACTCAGTCATGGGCAGAAGCATGGGCCTCCCTCCTCTCACTCCTTGGGCAATCACCTAGTCAAGGGAGCAGTGTGGGCTTCCTTCAGCTTCTCGGGCAATCACCCAGTCACTGGCAGTAGCATGGGCTTTCCTGCTCTGGCTCCTCAAGCAATCATCTAGTAAAGGGCACTAGTGTGGGTTTTCTTCCTTCAGTTCCTGGTGATCAACCAGTCACTGGCAATAATTGGACTTCCCTCCTCCAGCTCCTCAGGCAATTGCCCACTCAGCAAAGAAAGCGAGTCAGGGAAGCCTGCAGCACTGCCCTTGAGTGGGCAGCTGCCAGAGGAGGTGGAGGATGGAAGCGTATGTCACCCAAAGAACATCTGTGCCGATCTTCGAACTGGGCTGAACTGCTGACCCATGATTCGTGCCCATCTCTGTTGGCCACCATCATGATTAGAGATGGGGACGAACTCCCATGAGTTGTCTTTTTTTATAAGAAGACACATTGGGATGATTGAAAAGGGGAAATATTCGTTCCTTTGTATTTCTCGGGGTCTTCAGTCCTGCCGAATAGGAAGGGACAACTATTGAACGAATCAGTGATATTCATCGAATATCACAATTCAGTCTTTTAATTTGTCCCCGTCTCTAGTTAAGACCTCTGCCGGCACATTGTCTGCACCACTGGTGGTGAACCTTCGGCACTCCAGATGTTTTGGACCACAACTCTTACAGTCCTTTGTCATTGGCAATACAGGCTTGGAATTCTAGGAGTTGTGGTCCAAAACATCTGGAGTGCCGAAGGTTCGCCACCACTGGTCTAGACCCTTGAGGCCATCCCCAATGTGTCTTTGTGACCTTGGTATTCAGCAGAGGTGGCCTAAGTGCAGCCTGGGGGCTCCTAAGGCCATTCTGGTGACCTTTGAGTGTCCCCTCTAGGAAAACAAGCCTGCAAACATTGTTAATACCAATCTGCTTCTCCTGGAAGTCTTAAGGACTAGTGGTGTTTATAAGAGCCTCGTGCCGCAGTGGTTAAATGCCTGTACTGCAGCTAAAACTGTGCTCACGACCTGGGGTTCAATCCCAGGTAGCAGGTTCATGCTTGACTCAGCCTTCCATCCTTCCGAGGTCGGAAAAATGAGTGCCCAGCTTGCAGGAGGTGTGGGGGGGGGACAATGTGTAGCCTGCATAATTAAAATTGTAAACTGCCCAGAGAGTGCTTGAAGTGCAATTGGGCGGTATAAAAGCAGACCACTTTGCTTTGCTTTTTGTTTGCAATGAACCCGATATCATTTCCCGGTGCAACAACAGCAACAAAAGTGAATTCATAAGAGAACTTGCATCATTCAGTGTGGACTTTTTGTACCTTTTCTTTGGGGATCTGGCGTGGCTCTCCCATCATTGCACAGCTCTGCTTTAGGCAGACATGCCACCCATGATTGAGATGATAAGTTACAGAAAGCCTGGTTTTGGTTGAAGATCAGGTGAAAATGCTCTGTTAGAGTAGTACGACGGTAGAACCCGGGATCTTGGGGGATGGTGAGTGCTGCAACACTGGAGGCATTAAAGAGGAAACAATGGGCTTCCGTAAGAGGGAGACAGATTTCAGTTGGCTATCAGGAAAACTTCCTAACTGTTAGAGAAGTACGGCGATGGAACCCATGACCTGGAGAGGTGGTGAGCCCTCTAATGGTTGAGGCATTCAAGAGAAACCTAGAGCCTTTTCACATGACCCCTAAAATCCGCTGGCCACTTAAATTTGGACCAGAGATCTTGGGGGTTTGTTGCTCTTCCTGTGTCCCCACCCCTCCGCACTTCCTTGATCCTGTCTGCGTGAGGGGAGGGAGAAAAAAGGGGACAAAAGAATGCAGGCTCACCTCCGTTTGTCAGTCCAAGCCTCCCCGCCCCGTCGTCATCCTGATTCCTTCTCTTAAAGGGGCGGGAGGCAAAAAAAAAACAACAAACATAAGCGAGGAGAGCCTGACACTCACTCCTTTACATCCGAATCTGGGATTTTTCACCCTCCAAGAGCAGGTACCTGAAAAGTGCGCTGGGACACGCTTAGGTGGGCGTGGCCACACTTAATTTTCTGTAAACTCCGGAGCTGGTGGGGAAACAATTTTAAACTCCAGAGCTGGGAGCCATTTGCGGCGGAGTTTAGGGGTCGTGTACAAATACCCCTAGACAACCCCCTAGCAGGTATCCTTTGATTTGGATGCATGCCTTGAGCGGGGGGGGGGGGTCTGGAAGATCTTAGAGGCCCCTTCCAACTCCATGATTCTGTGGTTCTCTCCTAACTCGTTGGCCTTGGTCCTTGGAAGAGGACGTTGAAAAAGATGCCGCGGCGTCTGTTTCTGCCTTTGTTTTGCTTTGTGTTTCTTGTTGGAGAGCTCAGTCAGGGCACCTTCACCACATCCTGAAGCAGCAGAGACCCACAGGAGCCCACAAAGGTGCTGCCGTTTCTGTCAGCCCTGCTGTGGTGAGGAAGCCAAAAAGGAAAAAAGGAAGAAGCCTTCCCCTCCTCCGTTTTGAGCAGAGAGAGGCTGCCATTGCGTCAGCCCGTCTCCGGTCCAGCGTCCCACGCTTTTGTCGCCTTCTTTTGTTCTAAAATTAAACACCTCACAAAGGCTTTCATCTGCCCTGGCGTGGGGAGTTGGGGCTCCGCCCCTTGGTTATCGCTACCTATTTCTAGAAAAGGCCATTTCTCAGTTGTTTTTTTCATCCCACTCTTTGGGGAGCAAGAAGAAGAACCTGGGCGGCCCTATGCAGATGAAGGGGAGGGGCTATGCAGAAAGGCTGGACCTGATTCTTCCTCACCAGATCCACAAGGAGAGGGAGATCAGTTTTGAGTAGACCATCACCGGACACACGCTCTTCATAATGGCATCAATGCGCCCATTTACTGTCACTGAATACGTGGCACTGGTTAGGCATCATATGGAGTCTCATGTCCAGTTCTGGACCCTACGCTCGAAGAAGGATGATGACAAATTGGGGCAAGTTCAGAGGAGGGCAATAACGATGATTAGAGGGCTGGAAGCCAAGCCCTCAGAGGAAAGACTGAAAGAGCTGGGCCTGTTTAGCCTTCAGAAAAGAAAACCAAAGGGAGATAAGACCGTGCTTTTCAAATATAGTGGTACCTCAACTTAAGAGGAGCTTGACTTAAGAGCGGAAAACTATTGGCATTTTAACTGCCACCTTACAAATTTCAACTTTAAAGTATTATTTTAATTTTTTCATTTTTTAACTTTTTTTTTCAAATTTTAGATAGGTACCCCGACTTAAGAGTAGTTCAACTTAAGAGCCGGCATTTGGAATGGATTAAATTCATAAGTTGAGGTACCACTGTATCTGAAGTGCTGCTCTACAGAGGAGGGACAGGATCAGTTCTCGATGAACCCGAAATGCGAGACCTGCAACCATGGGGTCAAGTTACAGGAAGCCAGATTTAGCCTGAATATCAGGAAAACCTTCCTGTTAGAGTAGTACGACAACGGAACCCATGACATTCAGGGGTGGTGATCGTTCCAACGTTGGAGGCCTTCAAGAGAAATTTAGACAACCAACCGCCAGGTATCCTTTGAAAGGTATTCCTGCATTGAGCAGGGAGTTGAACCTGATGGTCTAGTAAGCCCCTTCCAACTCCATGATTCTATGATTCTGGATAACATCCTGGGTCAAATCAGATCCCAGGCAAAGTGCAGTGAAATTCTGCAGATGGTGGGTGGCCATGTATTCTCTTCCGTGGGAAAGGGTACTCTTTTTATCCTTTTCGCCAATGTTTAAAGGCCTACCTCTTCAGGCAAGCTTTTAATAACTACAACTGAGTCCCTGGAGACTGTTTTTTTTTGTTGTTCTAGGTTGTTTTAAGCATTTTGAAAACCATCTGATTATAATTGTATAAGCCATTGATGGATTTTGGATTATTAGCGCAGGTTTATTGCTTTTTTCAACCTTGTAATGTGCTGGGTGTTTTTTCGGCACAGCTTGTTTTAACATAGGGAGCCACCTTGCGCCCCCTCGCTGTGATCAAGGCAGCCTGCAAATGAAACAAACAAATGAATAATATACTGTATTCCATAAATGATATCGGAAGAGGTGCTGGAAGGCAGACCTCTTTATGGAAGTGTCCTCTCATTCAAAGACTGTCCACACCCAAACCTTGTTCAATTGTGAGTAACTCATGTATAGTTACCACGGGGAACTCTACCAATGGGCTCAGGTAGTTGGCTTGAGGTCGGCTCATCCTTCCATCCGTCCAAGGGAGATAAATTGTGCATCCAGCTGGGTGGGGCAGGTGAGGCAAAGTGTAGCCTGCAGAACTGAATTGTGAACCACCCAGTGAGTGCTTTAAGTGCTATGGGGCAGCAAATAAGCCACACACACCACGGGCAGAGGGGGCTTGGCTCTTCTATTTCCCCCCTACGTCGTGAGTTGCTGCCATTTGGGGGAAAACAAGTCCGTTAATTGTGGCTTTCTGCCAGATGGACGGTATATTCTGCCAGATGGCTGCCCCACACACCTCTCCACCCAGGGAGGTGTGTGGGGCAGTGGCAAAAAACAGGGCTTTCTTAGTAGTGGCACCAGTATTATGGAATGCCCTCCCCTTTGAGCTAAAAACTGCTCCTCCCTGAAAACATTGAAGCGAGGCCTCAAGACTTTTTTAATTTAGGCAAGCCCTCTGAGTCTCCAGCCTTTTATAAATTCTTTAATTCTAACATCTAAAGACTCATTTTTATCAGCTGGGGGCCTTTTAAATTTTGCTACTACTGCTCTTTTTAGTATTGTTCTTATTGGTGTAATTATTGTTTTTAGATATTGTCTTTGATATTTTAATATTGTTTATGTTGAATTTATTGTTGTAAGCCGCTGTGGGTCCCTTCGGGGAGAAAGGTGGCATAAAAATAAAGTTTATTTTTTATTATTATAAATTAATTAATTAAATAAATACATAATTCAACATTTCCGAAAAGAAGAGCCATCACACTCTGTGTGGGCGCTCCACCGGTGGCGCAGTCGGTGAAGCAGTTAGCACAAACCAGGATGGGAAAATCAAAAGTGGAAGACATATTTCCCTTGCCACATACTGCGAAAGCAATCTTCATTAACCTGTCACTGGCCTCATATCTTGGATTACAATTTCCATCGCCCCCCCCCCCCATTCATAGCTGGCCCTGTTTGCTGGGTGTTAATGATCCTGCTGTTCAACAAATATGGGGAACCGTAGGTTGTAGAAAGTTGTGCTGATTCTCTCTGCAGTGCAGTTCGGAAAAGTTTTAGGTTTCCAAATTTTCTCTGGCTCTCTCTCTCTCTCTCAGTCACATACACACACACAAAGAGACAGACAGACAGACAGACAGACAGACAGACAGACAGACAGACAGACAGACAGACAGACAGACAGAATCTTCCAAATTCAGACAGACAGAATTCAGACAGAGTCTTCCAAATTCTCTCTCTCTCTCTCTCCCTGTCACACACACACACACACACACACACACACACACACACACACACACAGAGAGAGAGAGAGAGAGAGAGAGAGAGAGAGAGTCAGTGACTGCACTTCACATTCAAAGCCATTTTACATAACTGAGGGTTTGCAGATGGCATTCAAAGCCTTATTAGAGCCTCTGAAAACAGCTTGTAATTACTGAGTACATGACAGAACATTCCCAGAATGTATGCAATGAGGAGGGGAAATGCTTTTCCTTTACAAGCAATTCTTCTTTTTAAAGCAAATTTGGTGTCTTAAAAGGCTCCTGGCTGGTCTCATCCACCATCTCCTTTCAAGAGAAGCGCGGGGGTGGGGATCCGACTAAGAGCATCCTTGGTTCAGCATGTGACTCCCATGGTGGGCAACCAGTTTTGCCACCAGGATTAACTCCACACAAAGGGCATGAGCACAACCACACCATCTGTCTCACATTCTCCAGTGAGGGAAGAGTATAGCTGTAAATCCTTTCTTGTTTCATCCCTTAATGCAAAGACAGGGTACCACAAAAATGTCCCCCTTACTTACAAGAGGGCAGGATGTTTTTGGATGCTGGCAGGGAGTGTGCTTGCATCATCCAGAAAGATTTTGTTATTGTTGTTAAAAAAAGCATTGGGTGAGAATCTCAGAGACACAATATGAGAAACAAAGCATTTTTTTTGTCTCACTCTCACATTGAAGGCAGGTAATCTTGCTGGATTTGGAAAATCCTTGGCAAGGCGCCTTTTTGTGTAGAGATAGCCAGATTTGATGAGGAGAAAAGATCCAGCAAGTGTTCATCACAATCCACAGGCTTACTGCCTCAACCCCTGGAAGGGATTCGTAGCCCTCCGGTCTCATATAGTCATGGGTAGGACTAAGCTCTGGTTGCCTCTCAGCACTTTTTATGTCAGTCATTTTGTGACATCTTGTGGCAGTGAGTTCCAGAGTTAAACTGTCTGCCGGAGCTAGGTTGCTTTCAAGGTTCAGCTCTCTGGAGGGAGTAATTTGTTCTCTCCAGAATCCAGCATTTTCTAGAATTCACAGACTTCTCCCAACTGTATTAGATTCTCTCCTGCGGTGTCATCCACCTTCACCTGATGTCCTCCATGGCCTTTTAAAATTTATTTATTTATTTATTTATTTATTTATTTATTTATTCATTGCTTTTCAGGAAGTCATCAAATCCATCCTGCAGAGCGGGAGGATCGGGCCAGACATCCAGCTTACAGAGTGCTACGCTTTACGCTTGAAGCACGTGAAATCTGATGAAATCCATTGGCTTCACCCAGACTTGACTGTTGGCGAAGTCCAGGAGAAATACGAATCTTTGCACATTGAAGCCGAGTGGAGGTAGGGAGTGGGTGGGGTAGGTCTTAGAGCCCGCTGTCAATTGATATGGTAACTTGTGGTTCAACAGCAGTACTGCAGTCCAGACTCTGTTCACAACCTGAGTTTAATCCCAGCAGGTTTGAGAACAACCCACTTAAAAAAAATGCCCCTCATCAGAAGGGCTGTCTCTGGTTTGAACAGAGGGGACCGAGGCCCAACTTTAGGGAGGACATGCCTCCTATTTAAAGATAAAGAACCACACAAAGGATGGAGACCAGGGGCCTAGAAGGTGCCCAGCATCCACCATGAGCATCCTTTGGACAGGGTCAGCCTCACCAGCAGGTGCCCAGGGCATCCTGGGTCTCCTTTCTGCCCTCTTGTGTGAGATCATTGACATTCTGGTCATATTAGGAAAAAAAATCTAATTATACGTTGCTACAGGCAGGAAGTCACCTTTCAGAGAATTCTAGTTGAAAGGTTTTTTGTTTGTTTGTTTGTTTCTGCTTGCAGGCTATTTATTTATTTATTTATTTATTTATTTATTTATTTATTTATTTATTTACTATACTGCCCCTTTAGTGCAAACTGCACTACCCAGGGTGGTTTACAAAATGGTAATCAAGCATGATTTGGGGGTGGGGGAGAGAGAGAGATTAGGAAGGGATAGATAGATAGATAGATAGATAGATAGATAGATAGATAGATAGAT
>JAHTLZ010000074.1:3349344-3360922 GCA_023846285.1 Phrynocephalus versicolor | reverse complement strand
TTGGCTGCGATCACATGGTTTTGTCCCTGTTTCAGTGTTCCCATGGTCGTGATAACTTGTCTCATGACAAGGGTCACCTCACGGTCTTGTACCGTGACAAACACTGAATTTGTCTAGCTTCCTTGTTCCTTTTGAGGGGGGGGGGCTTTAAAAAATCTTTTTCAATATTTCGCTTCTGAAAAGTTAAACATAATTTTTAAAAAAGTAACAGTTTTCTGAGGGAAACAAATGTTTTGTTGCGTGACAGTCGTTACTACACGGTGCCTTGTCTCGGAACAGAAAGCGGGAACAAAGAGTGACAAGGGAAAACCCTACCCAGCACCAGGTACATGATTGTCGCGCTTAGGCCCCGTTCTGGGGGCATGGTCGAGGCAAATTTCAGTAGTTGTGGGACGGGCATGAAGTAACTTTTTTTTGTAACACTCCTAAGCACAACAGTAACAGAGACAAAACGGACATGAAGTAACCGCCAAAGCAGCTGTTCCGGAGAGGAGGGAGTGAAACAGGCGGGTGGAGAGGTCCTTTTGAAGCTAGGCCTGGCAGAGAAGTGTCCTGCCTCTGAGCCGCCCTTGTCTCCCTGCTTTGTCTCCTCCGCTTCAGCTGGGACACTACCTCGAGCAGAACAAAGCCGCGCTGAAGGTTCTCACCCTGATCCTGTACACCTTGCAGATCGGAAAAGCCATGGCCTACTTGGAAGCCATCAACTGTGTGCACAGGTTTTTGCTTTGCTTTGCTTTTAGTTAAAATAGTTCTGTCCTCCCTTTCTCCCCAAAAGGACCCGAGGCAGGTACCAGAAAGGGCAGCCCGTGTGTCCCAAGGGGTGGCACGAAAAAAAAATATTCTGGTATCGCAAGCGCCCACCGAACAACATCCTCAAAATCCCGCATGCCACCCTCCCTACCATGGATACAAAAACAAAGCCTGTTGCTTACATTCTGCCCCATAGTGCTTAAAGCTCTTGGGGAGGTTTATAATTTACTTATGCAGGCAACACATTGCGGCCGCCACCAGCACCACCACAGACAAGCTAGATACTTAATTGACCAGCCATGGAAGGATGGGTGATCCTCCATTCGGCAATCTGGTTCACGAGCAGAGTCTTAGCTGCAGTACTGCAGTTTAATCACTGCAGCATGAAGCTACTAAGCATGAAAGTTAGTTGAAGCTTAATCTGGTGCTGAAATGTCTTGCTTCCTCTTTGCCACCAAAGCGACACACAGTGGGGGTGATTTCTGGGTCTGGAGAGAATTTGAACCCAGAACCCATGCGGGTCAATTTGGAACTATTCAGGCGAAGACAGGTGGGTGAACGATCATTGACTTACTATCCCAGTAGTGGTCAAACTAGATTCAAATTCCGCTTCCATTAACCCATTTTGCCTTCACTAATAGGTTTCCTTACCAAAAAAACAAAACCCACACAGTGGTACCTTGTATAAAGGAATTAATTCATTCCAAATGAAATTATGTTAAGCAAATTTTCCTTTATACAAATTACCCATAGGAATGCATTGAAAACAGAGTAATCCCTAATCGCGACCATTTTTATGTTGTACGGATTTGCCCCATAGGCGATTCTGTTAAGCAAATTTCCCCTACCTCTGGACTTTTTATGTTGTACAAATTTTATGTTATACAAACCATTTGTTATACAAGGGTACACTGTATTTTCCTCCCAATGTCACAACACAAAGCAGCTAAACGCAAGATATGGAGGTACAGAAGCCACATGCTATGAGATTAGGCCAGATCCGTAAACATTTTCGAGCTCCCATCAATCTCTGATTCTGCCGTAGGGAGACTCCTCAAAAGGATTTCCCCTCCTGCCCCCCCCCCGCAACCCCAGGTTTTTCACTTGTTGCTCTATGAAGATCTCCTTTCCAGTACCTCATGCCTTGCATAGATCCTGTGCAGGAGCTGTCATCATCCTCGAGCATTGTGCTTCCTTCCAGGGGCGAATCCTGTGCAGGAGAGATCCTGTTCTGTGCAGGACTTGGTGTGTTTTCCCCGGGAGGGCGGGACGAAATGGCAATCAAACCTCTGAGAAGACCCACGGGATTTCTTGGTGTGGAGTGAGGAGGGAATTTGGATTGGTGAAATCTCCCTGCCACGTGTTTGCCGCCCCACAAATGGCCACAAATCCTGAATGGGGGAGTGACCCGCTGACTTTGTTACCTGCAGGGATATTGCCGTCCGGAACATCCTGGTAGCTTCCCCCGATTGTGTCAAGCTGGGTGACTTTGGCCTCTCCAGGTATATTGAGGATGATGAGTACTACAAAGGTAAGGAAAGGGGCCGGGGCGGGGGGGGGGGGGCTCCGGGCTGAACTACATCTTACACGCGCATAGAATCATAGAAGACTAAGACAAAGGCTGGACCTAAGATGAGCTTTTGGGTCATCTGGTCCATGAACACACCTGTAGGAAGGCATGGACAGGGTCCACAAGGGTCATCTGGTCCAGCCCTTCAGCCCAAGCAGGCACCCCCCCATCTAAACTTTTCCTGAAAAATGGACCTTCAGTCTTTGCTTAAACGCCTTTGCGGCTGGAGAATCCACCACCCTGTGAGCCAGGCCACTCCCATTATTTTAAAAAACAACCTTCCCTTGAGCTCATTCTTGTGGGCAATACCCAGTTATAGCAAGAAAGCAGGCAGGATATTTGGCCAGGATCTGAGTGAAATGCCTCCCTTGAAAAGCAGTGTTTTCAGTTGTCTCCTATTGAATCATAGAATCATAGAGTTGGAAGAGACCTCCAGAGCCATCCAGTCCAACCCGCTGCCATGCAGGAACCCCCATCACAGGACTCCTGACAGATGGCCACCCAGCCTCTGCTTAAAAACCTCCAAGGAAGGAGACTCCACCACCATCCTTTGGGGCAGCAGATTCCACTTATGCCGAACACCTCTAACTGTCATGAAGTTCCTCCTAATGTTCAAATGGAATCTCTTTTCCTGTAGTTTGAAACCATTGCCCCAAGTCCTAGTCTCTGAAGCCATGGAAAACGGACCTGTTCTCTCTTCAATGTGACATCCTTTGAAATATTTAAACATAGCTATCAGATCCCCTCTCAGCTTTCTTTTTGCAGGGCTAAACATTCCCAGCTCCCTAAGCTGCTCCTCGTAAGACATTTCTTCCAGACCTTCAACCATCCTGGTTGCCCTGCTCTGTACCTGCTCGAGGTTGTTAACATCCCTTTTAAATTGAGGCGCACAGAAATGGACACAGTACTCCAGGTGGGGTCTGACCAGAGCAGAATAGAGTGGTACTATCACTTCCCTTGACCTAAACACAATGGTTGATGCCACCAAGAATCACATTGGCTTTCCCGGCTGCCTGGCTTTCCTTGGCTTTCAGGCTGTGCCTGAATGAACGCAGAGAAGGAGCCAGGCCGACCTCCTCCTTGAGCTGATTCCATATAACGTTGGAGCCACCACCAAAAGGCCCTGCCTCTAGTCTTTCAGGCCTCCCTCAGGGGGGGGGGTAGCCACAAGGAGGAGTCTGGCCAGGGAAGATCTGATGGGTTGGGTGGATGAGGTGGAGAAAAAAATGCTCTGAGACGTAACATGGTTCCCATCCAGGAAGGGGTTTGTATGTGAGTGTCAAAACCTTGAACCTGAACTGGGACACAACAGGTGACCAGCGGCAGCTGGCAAGCACTGGGGCATTGCAGAGCCACCAGATTGGTTCATACCAGCTACCCGCCTGGCTACCTCATTCTGGACCCCTGGTAGTCTCCTGGTCATCTTCAAGGGAAGCCCTACACATTGTCCCAGGAGATGACCAGTGTTTACACCAATGTCCTGAGGTAGCTTTCACCTAAAGTCAGGGCGGAGTTGGGCGATCCTCCTAAGATGATAAAAAACCTATCTGGGCAAGAAAGTGCTGGCTCCAGAAGAACGCCCAGATTATGAACTTGGGCCCTAAATTGGAAGGTGGCATCGTCCAGTCTAAGGGGTAACCCCCTCTCCCCAACCTGTTAGCCCTGGCCCATTCAAGTACTGACGGCACCTCTGCTGAAGGCTCTTGACAGCGCGATGGTCCCCCTTTCCTCAGCCATTCCCCAGAAAACCAGAGCAGCCCCCTGCTCCACCTGCCTCCCTCCAGTCCCTAATGTCAGGCCCCTAATTTAGAGTCCAACAGGGAAAACACAGGGTTTGAGCCACAATACCTCCAGGGCCACTGGCCCCAAATCGGGATGTCGCCATGACCTTTGGGAGCCTCACTTCGACCTCTGCTCCCTCCACCCGTGCAGCCTCGGTGACCCGCCTGCCCATCAAGTGGATGGCTCCCGAGTCAATCAACTTCCGTCGCTTCACCTCCGCCAGCGACGTCTGGATGTTTGGTGAGTTCGCGGCGGGAAGGGAAGGGCAGGATGTGTCTTGGCAGGAGCTGGAATCCAGCCGTGGTGTCCTTTGGCGCCACTCGGGAGAGTCAAAAGTGCCACCTCTGTTGACGACACGGCTTGCCCCAAAAGTTCAAAGCCAGAGACATTGATAAAAGAGGCCAATCTGGGCCTACAAAGGTGCTCAGTTCTCTGGTGGTAGCAAGGGTGCTTTCAGCATTATGACGCTTTAAGCAGACTCCAAACTTTGCAGCCCAATTAACTCTTCACTAGAGATGAGGACAAATGTTAAAAAATGAATTGTGAAATTCAATGAATACGCGGCCCTTCATATTTGTCGGGTCCGGAGACCCTGACAAATGCAAAGGAACAAATACTGTATTTCCCCTTTTTATTTGTTGTTTTTTCTTTCTTTCAGACAGCCATGTGACCCCCTGAGCAATATTACCTCATGGTTGTATGGTTTATAGCTTATTTATGGGGTCACAATGGTCATGACTATAATCACTTTATTATGTTATTTCATGCTATATTGTTTTATTTGGCACTATATTATTTGTTATATTTGTCATACTATCATTGTACACCATCCAGAGTACAGAAGTAGAAATCTATTCTATAAATTTAGAAATAAATAAATAAAGTGGTACCTTGTATAAAGGAATTAATTCATTCCAAATGAAATTCTGTTAAGCAAATTTTCCTTTGTACAGATTTTCCATAGGAATGCATTGAAAACAGATTAATCCCTAATTTTGACCGTTTTTCTGTTGTACAATTTGCCTCATAGGCAATTTCCCCCTATCTCTGGAAATGTTTTCCTTTAAGCAGATTTTCTGTTAAACAAACCGCTTGTTGTAGAGGGTCCACTGTAAATGAATGAATGAATGAATGAATGAATGAAATACTGTTGTCGGTTCATCAATTCATGGGTGGAACTCTTTAGAAGTTGAGTCATGGCAACTGGACTTCTTTTACTAGAGAGATTGAAATGTTTAGCTGCTCGTGCAAACGGCAGACAAAGCTGTTGCCATAACTCAGCTTCCAGATAAATTCGCCTGGATGGCTGAGAATCTTCACAGACATATTCATGGGTGGGAGATTCATGGTTTGTCAATGCTGACGAACCACGAACCACAAGAAAGTGCCACTTTGGGGGCTCATCCTCATCTCACCGTCTCTCCTCTGGTTCTGGATCCCCCTCCCCCCAGCGGTTTGCATGTGGGAAATCCTCAGCTATGGCAAGCAGCCCTTCTTCTGGCTGGAGAACAAAGATGTGATTGCGGTGCTGGAGAAAGGAGACCGCTTGCCCAAGCCGGACCTCTGCCCGCCCCTCCTCTATGCCCTGATGACCCGCTGCTGGGATTACGACCCCAGCGACCGGCCCAAGTTCAAAGAGCTGGTCTGCAGCCTCAGGTAAAGGAAGGGGGAGGGCGGTTGTCACCACTTTGGCCCCGGGCCTTAACATCCAGCATCTGCAACAAAGCCAGGGGCATTACATAAGGACATAAGGACAGCCTTGCTGGAACAGGCCGCAGCCCATCCAGTCCAGCATTCTGTCTCACACAGCGGGTCACCATTTGCTTCAGGGTATTCCCAAGCAGATGTCTTCACCTGGTTACGATTCCCTGCAAATGGCATTGAGAGAGATCCTGCCTCTCTCTCCAACCCGGAGGTTGCCCTTAGCCATCACCCATCATAATAGCCATGGATACCCTTGTTCTCCATGAACTTGTCCAATCCTTTCTTAAAGTTCTCAAGGTTGACAGCTGAAATGTATTTGTTTTTTCCCTGTCCTTTCTGGACAGAGGGAGAAGCAGTGAAAGTCATATTACTTACATAAAACCACACAAAGAAAACAGAGAGTTGCATCTTCACTTTAAAACTAGGCACTTCTTCAGTATCACTATATAGTGAGGATATAGTGCTCTGTAATTTGTTTTATCTGCATATCGGAAGTTTGGGTTTTGACCGTATTAAAGACTGTCTTTATATCTCTCCCCAAAATAAGTGACATCAGGCTTACCCAAGGAGCTTCATGGCACAAAGGTCTGCTCGCAATCTGAGTTCAGTCCTCACAGGCTGAGGTGGTTAGCTCAAGGTTGGCTCAGCCTTCCATCCTTCAGCGCTCAGTATATTGAACTCATGAGTGTCTGTGTATAGCCAGAATAATTAAATTATAAATGTCCCCAAGAGTGCTATGGGAAGATATAAAAGCAGCACACTTTGCTTTACTGTATTCTGGATGAGATTTTACTTCTTGAGGGAAGTGGTTCCCAACCTTCCTAATGCCGCAACCCTTTAATACAGTTTTTCATGTTGTAGTGACCCCTTTGTCCTGCTTGGAAGAGGCCACAAGCCCCCTTTGGCAGGCCACGGCCGCAGGGGCCATAGAGAACTTCCCTCTACAGGCACCTTCAGCCAATCGCAGCCTCCGGGGCCATTGACTGACATCCCCTCCAACCAATCAAGCTGTAACTCACTCTCCCCCTCCCCCTCCTCCAGACCCAAGCTGTTTGTCCCTTTTTCTTCATTGGCTTATGGCGACCCCTGTGAAGTGGTCGTTCGACCCCCCAAAGGGGTCCCTACCCCCCAGGTTGGGAACCACTGTCCTATGGACTGAGAGAAATGGTGCTCACCCCATTCCATCCATTCTCAGTAAAGCCTGGAACCTGAGGCTTCCAGAAGCTGTTGGACTACAAGTTCCATTAGCCCCAGCTAGTGTGCCATCAATGGTCAGAGGTGATGGGAGAGGTGGTGCCACCACCTATTAGGTGGTGGGGAACTCAAGTCCCTGGTAGGGACAGGCGTGGGGGGGGGGGAGAATACCCCTTTGGCAGATGTACCTTGTGCACTGGCAGCTGTACAGCTGGATTCTTTTTAAAACTTCCCTCCCTCTTCCTGTCCTCCCCCCCCCCCACTTCTAGTGACATTTATCAGATGGAGAAGGACATTGCACGGGAACAAGAGAGGAACAATCGCCACCGGCCCCCCAAAATCATGGAGCCCACCTCTTTCCAGGAACCCCCTCCCAAGGTGAGCAGGATTCGAACCCCACTCCAGGTTCAGGCTTGGCACTCCAGAGGAACCTCACAGCCACTCCACTGCAAACAGGGAGAGCAAGCCGGACTTTCCATCCTGGACTGGAGTTTTGGGAGAAGGAAATGTCCAACTGGGCCATCCATGAGATCCCCAACGTCAACCCCTGTCAAGGAGGCCTAGTCGGGAATCAAACTCTCAACCTAAATAATTATAGAGCAGTTCATTAAGAATCCCGTGCCATCAATTAATTCTGACTTGTGACAACCCTTTTCAGAATTTTCCAAGGAGAGAACCCACAGAAGTGGTTTACTATTCCCTTCTCTGGGGAGGTGTCCTGGGACGGTGCAGGTTGGCCAAGGATACCCAGGCTGGCTCTTCTCTTTCCTGGTTGGCATAGCAGGGAATTGAACCCCCAGCCATCTGCAGCCAGATAGTTAAATCACTGAGCTCTAACAATAATTGTGAACCATCCATTCATATTTCTAGCAAACCTTTCTAGGGTTTTCTAGCTCACAATTGCTTAGAAACATATTGGTGTTCCCTTCCTCTGGGGGTGCCTTTGGACTCCCCCAGTTGCTCAAGGCTAAACCAGCTGGCTTTTCTTCCTGGAATCAGAGAATATTCAGAAATATTTCCCACCACCAGCTATCTGCCGGTGCTCTGAACCACAGAGCAACTGTGGCAGATAGTTGCTGGTGGGAAATATTTCTGAATATTTGTCAGTGCCTTCTTCATAGAACCATAGAATCCTAGAGTTGGAAGAGATCTCAAGGGCCATCCAGTCCAACCCCCTGCCATGCAGGAACCCCCATCACAGGACGCCCGACAGATGGCCATCCAGCCTCTGCTTAAAAACCTCCAAAGAAGGAGACTCCACCACCCTCCTTTGGGGCAGCATCTTCTACTTCTGCTGAACAGCTCTAACCGTCATTAAGTTCAGCCAAATGTTCAAATGGAATCTCATTTCCTGTAGTTTGAAACCATTGCCCCGAGTCCTAGTCTCTGAAGCCATGGAAAACAAACCTGTTCTCTCTTCAATATGACCTCCTTTCAAATATTTAAACTAACTATCATATCCCCTCTCAGTCTTCTTTTTGAAAGGCTAAACATTCCCAGCTCCCTAAGCCATTCCTTGTAAGACATTTCTTCCAGACCCTCAATCATCTTGGTCGCCCCCCCCCCCCGCTGCACCCATTCAAGATTGTCTACATCCTTTTAAAATTGAGATGCACAGAACTGGACACAGTACTCCAGGTGGGGTCTGACCAGAGCAAAATAGAGTGGTACTATCACTTCCCTCGATCTAGACACTATGCTTCTGTTGATGCAACCAAGAATCGTGTTGGCTTTCTTGGCCGCCGCGTCACACTGCTGACTCGTGTTCAGTTTGTGGACCACCCAGACCATAATTCCTCACCAGTCTGTCTGACATATTTGTCTCTCTTATTTGCCCAGCCAAGCCGGCCGAAGTACAAGCCTCCGCCCCAGACCAACCTGCTGGCCCCCAAGTTGCAGTTCCAGGTAAGGAGAGTTTTTGTGGTTCCCAAAATCCAAAAGATTGATTCCTGGGGCCTTTCTTCCTTCCATCCAGACTCTCTTCTGGAAAGGCTGTGCTGTATATACCCTGTTGCCCCCTAGTTGTGCTGCAGCTGTGTGTGTGTTTTGATCTCTCTGACCTATGTCTCGATCCATGTTTTTCCTGCCGTGTTTGTAGCAGCAATTCGACGCTTCTAAGAATGTCCATGAACAGCCAAAGCAAGCAGTCTGTAGGACAGTCCTGTTTTCCCATTTGTTTTTCCGAAATTCCACCTGGGAATCTGGTTTTAGACTTCATGCTTTCACCCCAGTCGACTTCATTTAAAAGCTGAAGAGGTCCTGGGGCAAATTTGTATGCACTTTTGCAAGAAAAACTCACCTTGCTTCTTTGGGTTTTCATTAACTCCGCAGTGAGAGCAGAGGATTGTGGGTTATCTTTTTAGAGACAGGATCTGCAGCGATCTTGTGAACTTGACCAAGCTCCCAGTGGTGGCCTTTGTGGGGAAACTCCATTCCCTTCACTCACCTAAGCCAACCTTCTGGTTTTCCATTTTTTCCCTTCTGTAGTTGGTGGATACTCTTCTGTACTTGGTGGATGCTGAGCGTGTCCACAAAATGCACCCCCTTTCATCTGTTTGCAGTTTGCGCTCCTAATGTTTATCCTTGGTCTCTCAATTTTGAGATTACCACACGCTGAACCTTCGGGTTTCATGGTTCAACTAGACCCGTGGTTCTCAATCTGTAGGTCCCCAGATGTTCCTGGGCTGCAACTCCCAGAAAGCCCTTCCAGCACAGCGAGGGGTGGAAGCTTCTGCGAGTTGCAGTCCAGGAACATCTGGGGACCCACAGGTTGAGAACCACTGAACTAGGCGGCCCAATTAACCCAGCCTGTGTTGGTGCTAAACAGGGTTTGTCATTTGTGCTGGGATCCTTGCATTCACATGCGAAGGCAGACCACACCACAGTTCAAGCAGATGTTTTTAGTTCGATCTGGACGGATCTTCTTTCCTTTGAAGGGAAAGGAACGCCTCCTGCTGCCGCCTCCTCCACTCTTTGCTTAAGACACGTAAATGAGAAATGGAAAGCTATCTTTCTGTCCCCTCATGGAGGGGAAGGGGGAGGAAGTTTTTCATTTCTTTTTCGTTGTTTCAAACAGATATGCATTGAACTTTTTTAAAAAGGTCTTTCAAAGCATTCCTGAGGCATTAGCAAGACTTAAAAAGAAACGGAAAACTTCCTCTCCCTTCCTCTCCTCAGGGAGGGAAAACTTTTCGTCTCTCAAGATTGCTTAAGTGGCTTAGGCAAAAGGGCAATTTAAGACATCCATTGGGGTTCAATCCCAGGGATGACACACGCTGGAAACGAACTAAAATGGAGTGATCCTACCTTCATACAACAAGCAAACAAGCAAGCAAACAAACAAATCAGTACCTCCTGAAAGGAACTCACAAAAGTGTGAGCAGCCATCGATCAGAGATGGCATGTATATCATGTTGGCATGTTGGGAAAAGGAGTGAACCAGTTTCTCCAGCCCTGGACCAAACTGCAAGAGAAATGGCCATCTGTTCGCACCTTCTGTCTTAAAGAGGGTTTCACCTAAGATGAGACCGGGGCTGTGGGGTGTGGAGGCAAATTTGAGGTTGAACCCATGTTTGGAAATTGAAAAGATCTTGGGCTACAACACCCAGAATCGCCTCTTTCACAGTTTGGGGGAGAGCGGAAGCAATCCCCCCAAAGAGGAATGTTTCCAAGGGCTCTCTTTTTTGAATAGAACAAGGTTCCTCAAACTACAGCCGGTGAGCTGGATCCAGCCCACCAGGGTCCTGAATCCGGCCCACCAGCCATAGCACAACCCCCCACCACCACTTGCCCCCACTTGAGCCGATAACATGCCACGCAGAGGATTCCCGAGAAGAGCTGCTCCGGACAGCAGCTGAGGCATGCGGGGTGGCTTCACAGAACGAGCCCTCGTTCCTTCCCTGGCCTCCCCCCCCCACCTGTGTTTCCTTCTGTGGGATTGCAAGGAATGACTGGGGCCTTGCGTCACCCTTCCAGCGGACACCTAAAAGGAAAATGCCGAGTCCCAGACATGCCGTGCCTGGCAGAATGGAAGGGAAAGCAGAAAAGGAGTGACCATGGTTCTCCTCCTCCTTCACTGTTTTTTTTTTCTTTTCCAAACTATAGTCCGGCCCTCAACAGTATCTGAGGGACAGTGAACCAGCCCCCTGTTTAAAAAGTTTGAGGACCCCTGGAATAGAAGGATCTGTTTTTGCATTTTATTTTATTTATTTATTTATTTATTTATTTATATAGCTTGTATGCCGCCCACTACCCAAAGGGCTCTGGGCGGCTCACAATCAAAATAAACAATTAAAACATCAAAATTACAATAAAAATTAGAACAATAAAAACATATAAATACAATAAATACCATGCATTAAAACACAGCACTAAAATTGCCATCAGGACCCACAATCATCAGTTTAAAAACTTCTGGAACAGGAAGGTTTTTTACCTGGCGCCGAAATGTTATCAACGTCGGCGCCAGGCGGGTCTCACTTGGGAGGGCATCCCATAGTCCATTTTGCTGTCCACATCGAGGTGATGCCTGATGCTCCGACCTAGGTGAATCTGCACATCTTTTCTGGCAGTCAAGGT
>JAHTLZ010000074.1:3325205-3344846 GCA_023846285.1 Phrynocephalus versicolor | reverse complement strand
CTATCTATCTATCTATCTATCTATCTATCTATCTATCTATCTATCCACCCACCCACCTGTGTTTCTTCCCCGTGGGCAGATTGAAGGCACCCAGAAGCTGCTGAACAAGGACCTGGCCGAGCTGATCAACAAGATGCGCCTGGCCCAGCAGAACGCCATGACCTCGCTGAGCGAAGAGTGCAAGCGCCAGATGCTGACCGCTTCGCACGCGCTGGCTGTGGACGCCAAGAACCTCCTGGATGCCGTCGACCAAGCCAAGATGAGAGGCAACCTGGTCAAGGTCTCCTTTGAGTGACCGGTGGTGGGCATCTTGGGACATTGGTTGGAACAGCCCCCCTCCGGGTCCCGTCGTATGTTTCCCCGCAAGCCCCCAAAACACACACAAGATGCTCGTGTCTTCGACGTTGTCCCGTCCGTCTTCTGCAAGCAAAAAGAAGGGGCTCCTGGAAGGAGCTGTGCTCAGGGCAGGGGAGGGAGGTCTCTTTGCAGGCTCTGCTTGGAGAAACGCAACCGTGTGCGGCACAATCCTAGCGTGGAAATATTTCTGGCTCATCAGAGACTTCCGCCTGCCCTGTGGTCCTGTCAGAGAAGGCAGCTTCCCTTTCTGGGTCTACCTTCTGCTTCCTTTGGTGAAGGAGGCTGGAGGCAACCCAGAAGGAAGAGGTGGCTCAGAGACTCCCTGCGTTGTTCTCAAGATGAACTGGAGGAAGGCGCCGCTTGATGGCTCCACGGCTACCCAAGGCCTAGGACTGGGAGAATTTGATTTGCTAGCCCGGGCTTGTGTCCCTGGGACTGGAGTCGTCACGATGGAGCTGCAGCCTCCTTCGAATGGACTGTTTGCGTCTTTGTACCTTGTACAGGAGCCTTTATTTAAGGACCGTCCCGGAACGGTTTTGTCTGCAACTGCTTACCCTGGATCTCCACTTTCCCCCAACTGTTACTCCCCACCCACCCACACACAATTTCTCTGAACTGGGGATTGTTTCCACTGGTCTGGAGAACGGATCTCCCTCGTGGGGTGGAGGAGATCCCAGCTCCAAAGTTCCTCAAGGAGGTGAGAGTTATCCTCTCGCAGCCAAAACACGGAATTGAGTCTGATGGGACCTTGAAAACTAACAGATTTGTAAAGGCACCTGTTTTCATGGACCGGGATTATTTATGGTAGTGAATCTGTTGGTCTAAAAGGCGTCCCGCTAAACTCTCAGTTTTGCCTTTTTTAAAAAAGAATACAATGGCCATTTCTAGTGACAAAGATTTGGTACAGAGCAAAGGGGGGGGAATATACCCCTCCTTCACAACAGATCAAACGAGGGCCATGTGAGCTGAACCTCTGTGGCTAAATTTGATTTTAGAATGTTGTGCTCCTTGTCAGGATTTGAAACAAAACATGCTACTAGCACTGAGGTTCTACACAGCCAGGTTTTGAAGGATCAGAAGCCATTTGAATCCCAGCGACTCAAACGTGGGTCTTCTTGCCCCTCCCGAATTATTAAATCCTTTTTTAAAAAATGTGTGCATCAATCTTATGCCTAGGAAAACCGGTAGGATCAGCACTGCCATTCGGAGCTTCTACGTAACATGATGTTTGTGTGTTTATGCAGGCAACAACCTTGGAAATCTTTTCCGTTTGATGTCTGGCCTTGGAGCAGAAAAAGAAACCGTCAGGGCTCTATGGCTGTCGCCACATCCCAGAATAACGCTGTTATTTTGCCTGAGATAAATGAGGTACACTGTTCTCTTGTTGTCCTGTGGTTTTATTCCGCCAGGGTTAAGGAGTTGCAATCCATGGTGGGTGTCTCATCTCGTGGTCTGGGCTGGAATGTCTTTTAGTGGAGAAGAATGCCATCTTTTTTCTGAAGGGAGGCTCTGAATGTCCGCCCTTGTGAGGGTGAGTGAGTGGTCCTTCTGCTGGAGACCTTAGGGCGGTGGTGGTGAACCTTCGGCACTCCAGGTGTTTTGGACCACAACTCCCAGAATTCCAAGCCTAGAATGCCAATGACAAAGGACTGTGGGAGTTGTGGTCCAAAACATCTGGAGTGCCAAAGGCTCGCCACCACTTCCCTAGGGCATGTGTTGGCAAATCTATGGCACAGGTGCTAAAGGTGACCCTCGGAGCCCTTTCTGTGGGCACCCGACATCACCCCCTCACAGCCACCTGTATTCAGGTTAAATTGCTGTATTGGCACTTGGCAAAAAATTACTCGGTTTTAAATTGCAATTTCGGGCACTTGGCGTCTAAAAGGTCTGCCATCACTGCCCTAGGGAGCCACTGCTCCTCAACTGTAGCTTCGTCGGGTGGCGTTGTAGCTTAGATCATAAGAACATAAGAGCAGCCTTGCTGGGACAGGCCACAGCCCATCCAGTCCAGCATTCTGTCTCACACAGTGGCTCACCATTTGCTTCAGGGGATTCCCAAGCAGATGTCTTCCCCTGCTTACGATTCCCTGCAAATGGCATTGAGAGAGAGCTTGCCTTTCTCTCTACAGCCTGGAGGTTGTCCTTAGGCATCCAGAATGACAGCCATGGATACCCTTGTTCTCCATGAACTTGTCTAATCCTTCAGGTCTTATCATAGGCTATGATGGACATCTGTTCCTTCCCTCTATTAGGGGGTAAGCTCTCAGGTACCCATACTTGGAGTGGTGAAGAGATACTCTTTCCATCACCCATCAGCATCATTTGTTGCACCCAGGTTTCGTGACAGAAGTGGGAAGACTCTTCCGTATTCACACCCCACATTCCAAAGATTAAAAATGAATATCCATAGCATTTTTCTCAACATATTTCTTAAGCAAGCAAGCCTCAAGCGATTTATCTACCTTCCAACGGTACACTCACCGGTCATTTTCTGTGTGTTTCATCCTACTCCACCTTACCCACCTTTCTTGAGGTGGACCAGCGAGAAATGCATGCAGTATCTTGTAACCACAGTTGCCACTGGCCCCTTCATGCCTCCTGAGCAGGAGAGTTCCCGCCCTTCCTTGAACTGGCAGGAAAAGGTTTGCGCATCTTCAGTTACATTTTGCCTCCTAAGTGGGCTCTGTTTTTAAGATACGTACCTTGAGTTAAGAAATTAATCCATTCCGAATGCATTTTCTTAACTCGAAATGCGGTTTCTCATAGGAATACACTGTAATTGGATTACAGTAATTTGTTCTGGAGGCTAGAAAAGAGCCAAAAACACCCTTTTTTGTGCAAAACTCTTTATAAAGGGCACTTTAAAGACATGTACAGTGTGCCTGTCTAATTTAAAGTCCACTGAACTGTTCTGTAGCATGTTCAAAAAATTGGATGTGTGCCGTTTGAAATGTTTATTCTGGATCAGTCATGTCCCTATATAGTGTGCATGTCTTTAAAGTGCATGTTATAAAGAGTTTTGCACACACACAAAAACCGGGTGTTTTTATCTCTTTTCTACCCTCCGGAATGAATTAATCCATTTCCAATGCATTCCTATGGGAATTTGTGTTTCGTGTTAAGAAAAAAATATGTAACTCAAATTTTTCCTATACCCGGATTTCTATTCATAACTCAAATTTTTGTAACTCAGAGCATTCGTAACTCAAGATACCACAGTATTTAAAATGCTTTTATCTATGCCTTTATTTCCTTTCACTGGCTGCCCTGGAGCTGAGAGAAGAAAGATGCCATCTTCAAAACATGCATCATAAAAGAAGCCACCCAACAAAACATGATGTTGAATTCACCTGAAAGTTTCTCCCCTCAAATCAGAACCTGAACACTTGCTGAATGATTCATTCCTAGTTCCATTCCTGCCAGACCTCCTATTAGCTCTGAGGCAACATGCATTTTCTTCCCTCTATATCTGAGAACAGTTTTTTGTTTTTTTTTTTTTGTTACCTGGCCCGCTGTGTGCTTCCAGGGTCTGCCAAGAAACAAGAAACGCTACAAAACCCGCGTGGTGTGAACTAGAAGACAATCTAAGCCAAGTACAGAAATCACTAGAAATCAGTTTAATTATAATTCTGGAAGGCTAACCTCGGCCCTCCAGATGTTTTGAACCACAACTCCCACAGTCCTTTGTCATTGGAAATACAGGCTTGGAATTCTGGGAGTTGTGGTCCAAAACATCAGGAGGGCCGAAGTTTGGACATGCCTCCCACACCTTTAAGTGTTACGCAAAAAAAAAAAACAAGCAAAAAAACACCTCACTGTATTGAAAAGTCAGATTCTTAAAACGTTTATTCTCTTGCCATGTTGAGCATGTTTTATAAAGAAACTCCACCGTCCACGATCCGAACGTGCAGCTGTCTCCGATGGAAACAGCTTTGGCGGGTTGGCCATGCTGGTTGGGGATTATGGGAGTTGTTCATATCCAACACATCTGGAAGGGCCACGGTGAGGAAAGACGGGCCTAAAACACAAGGTGGGTCAGGTAGGAAGGGATAAGACGCCCCCCCCTCCAAGACAGGAGAAGAAAACCTTTTGAGCTGAAGCCAACCATTTTCCTGTCCTGGGGGGTGGGGAGCATGTAAGCTGCCTCTGGGGCCTTCTGAGGGTCTCATCCTGCACCTCCCTTGACCAATTGATTCTAATTATGGGGCCAGAACCCTGCAGAGGCTGCCCAGCAAGAGTTTCACTCCAGGAATTTGCACTTATTGCAGGCATGGCTTTGTTTACCTTCATGGGAACAGTTGTCTACACTGCAAGAAACATAAGTAAGAGTTTTGTGGGGGTTTTCCTCTTTGTCAAAAAGCCCAGGGTCCAGTACCTGGGCTACTTTGGTAAAGTGTTGGAGACGAAAGGGCGGAGCGAAGCAGACAGAAGCAGGCTTGGGTCTTCCCTGTTTGCAGTCACCAGAAGCAGAAAGGAGGCTTTGCTGGTCTCCTAAGCGCATCCCGAGCCCATGCCAGTTACTCCCCGTGTGTATTTCAAGGATTTTTACAACCGACCAAGCCTTGCTGCCTTGCTCCTTCTCTCTTTCCTTCTGCTTCTCTCACCAAAGCATGCTGTCCTAAGGGCAGGGCCGTTTTGCTCAGTAGGGCTCAACAGAGGTGCCCACTAGAAGGAAACACTCCCCCAAGGGCAAACGCGTTGCTCGTTTGCAAACGTCCATGCACCACCATCTCCTGGCTCGACCGCTGTGTCCGTGGTCCTCTTGACGCCAGTCCTTGTCCTCCCCGAAAAACACCAGGTGAGGTTCTTCCTGGAGAAAGTTCCCAGTCCCTGTTTCCTCCGTTGCAAAACCAAGGGGGCCATGAATTGAGGGAGGACTCGAGCCTTCAAGCCAGGGTCTGGAGGTGTCCCTGAACTTGGACGGCCCTGGGTCTACCGGGAGCTGTTTGGTAGGCGAGGAAGGCCTGGTTTGGCCTTCCTCGTGAAGGCCCTCCCGGGGGTTGGTGTTGCCCTCTGGGAGCAGGCCTGCTTCCCCCTCCATTGCCCCAATGGCCCAAACTCTAGATCATTCCCGCCAGGAAAGGTGGGAGGAAAAGACCAATGGTCCCCAGTAAGCAGACAATGACAAACATCCAGAGGAAGATGCGGTCAATCACCATGGCAACGTACTTCCAGTCTTCTTTCACCTGCAAACGGGCGAGAAAATGGACTTCGTGAGCTGAAGAATCATAGAATCATTGGAATTGCAGAAGGGTGAAGATGGAAAGTCCCTCTAAGCCCATCAAGGCAGGGATCCTAATTCTAGGATATCTGCCAGGTGGTTGTCTAAATTTCCCTTAAACGCCCCCATCATTGGAGTGCTCACCATCTCTCAGGGTCATGGGCTCCATTGTCGTACTGCTCTAACAGTTAGGAAGTTTTCCCTGATATTCAACCAAAATCTGGCCAGATGGCTAGCCTGGAGACTTCAAAGAACAGCCAACATTATAATGCCATTGTACAAAATGATATTAAGGCCACACCTGGAGTATTGTGTACAATTCTGGTCACCGCATCTCAAAAAAGACATAGTGGAACTGGAAAAGGTGCAGAAGAGAGCGACTAAAATGATTACTGGGCTGGGGCACCTCCCTTATGAGGAAAGGCTAAAACATTTGGGGCTCTATGGTCTGGAAAAAAGGCACCTGAGGGGGGATACGATTGAGAGGTAGAAAATAATGCAGGGCATGAGTAAAGTGGATAGAGGAACGGTCTTCTCCCTCTCACAAAATGTAGAACTAGGGGACATTCACTCAGACTGAGGGCTGGGAGAGTAAGAACAGACAAAAGAATTTTTTTTTTACCCAGCGTGTGGTTAGTCTGTGGAACTCCCTGCCACAGGATGTGGTGATGGCATTTGGCCTGGATGCCTTCCAAAGGCGATTGGACAGATTCCTGGAGGAAAAGTCCATCACAGGTGACAAACCATGATGGAGATATGTGTTATCTCCAGGCTTAAAACCAGGGTACTTCAAGGTCCAGATGCAGGGGAGTGGTATCAGGAGACAGAGATCTAGTCTTGTGCGCTCCCAGGCGCATTTGGTGGGGCCACTGTGAGATACAGGAAGCTGGACTAGATGGGCCTTTGGCCTGATCCAGCATGGCTCTTCTTATGTTCTTATGTTCTCTTCCCTCCACAACACAACTTTCAGCTCTGGTGTCTTTCAGCTGTTTTGCTTCCTGGCTCTAGCTGATCCTGGGGCTTTAAAAAAAATAATTTAAAATCCGTCACGTTGCCCTTCTGCCCTAGTTTTTGTCTCCAGAGGGACAGAAGCCACCAGCGGCTGAGAAATAATTGTGAGGACAGTATCAAAGCCAGCTGTGGGTGTCCCTCCGTCATTGAAAGGGACTGTTAACCTCCATTTAACCATCAATAACAAAATTAATGGGTTAGGAGGCAGAGGTTGGGCCTCCTTCACGGGGGCTTCAACTACCTTTCAATCAGATTTTCAGAGGTGCTGAGCAGATCAGAGGTCAGCTTAAAACCCACTTTTTAAAGTGGGTCAAAATGGCGGACGTCCCTTGATCTTACAGCAGTGAATTCCACCGTTCAGAACTGAACTATGGGAGCTCTCCTTTCTGTTGCCTGTGTGATCATCCTACCGTTCGGCTTCAGGGAAAGATCCTGCCAGGCTTCAGTGCCATCTCAGATCTATATCACTTCCGAGTGACTTAGCGAGAGCTTGCCGGGCTCCTGGTGATCCCTAACAAAGCAAGGGCAGAAGTAAACCTTTCTCGTTGTGGGGCAGAAACAGAGAATGGACCCCCTTCTTAGAACAGACCCCCATGTTATTCTGGGGCAAGAAGGGCCCATCACGCTATCCTGGGAGCCTTAAAAGCCATGAGATACAATTCGAAACTGGTACTGTAGCACATTTGTCCTCCAGGAACACCATTCCTCCAGACCTGCACGTCTGAGTTATCAGCCTTGCAAATGAAGCCGGTGTTTACCTCCTCCCAGCAAAGCACAAAACACAGCCAGGAAGTTTGCAAATGCAGGGGAGGGGAGGGGGTGGCTAGAACAATGGCTAGAACAAGGGGACACCTTATAGCAGGCATCTCCAAACTTTGGCCCTCCCGATGTTCTGGACCACAACTCCCACAGTCCTTTGTCATTGGCAATGCAGGCTTGGAATTCTGGGAGTTGTGGTCCAAAACATCAGGAAGGCCAGAACTTGGATATGCCTGCCTTATAGCATTTGAGTGAGTGCTGCTTCTAAATAGAGCGCCAAACATCTTGTGGAATCTGAACGTGACCCTTTCTGGAAAGCTGTTTAGGACGGTAGCCTAGGGCTCTGCTTCCAGCGAGAATCTATTATCAGTTGTCATTGCTACATGGTGATGGTTTCCTCCTTTCTGGCTGACTCCTGAACTCCCTAATAACTTCCAAGGCTGTCTCAAAACAGCAACATTCATTTCCAGTTAGGGGCCATTTCACTCACAGATTAAATGGTTGGTCTGTTTTATATATAACCCTCCCACACAGAGACACACACCAAACCCCCCCAAGACGCTTCATCCAGACAGGCTGTCAGAAGTTGAAAAAGGCAGCTCATGCCATATTGATGGGCCGAATGGGACTTGGGAGTTTGTGGTACAGATTACTGCATGCTCCTAAAATCAGAAATTTCAAAGGTTTTAAGAGAGAAAGAGGAAAGGACGAAAGTGTGCCATGTGGCACAGTGGTTAAAGCGCAGTGCTGCAGTAAAGACTCTGCTCCCCACCTCGGACCCAGGTTCAGGTGGCCGGCTCGAGGTTGACACAACCTTCCCTCTTTCTGAGGTCCATAAATTGAGTGAATACCCAGTTTGCTGGGGGTTGGGTGGGGGCAGAGAGGAAAGGGGAGAATACGTAGCCTGCATAATTAAAACTTCAAACCGCCCAGAGAATGCTTTAAGCACTCTGGGACGGCACCGAAGGAACACACTGTCTTCTTCTTCTTTCCATTATCTTGGGCTTGTTGGAGAAAAGGCAGGATATGAATGTGACAAGTGATTAAAAAATAAATGAGGAAATGAAAAATTGAGTGAGCCCATCTGGTCGGCAGTTGCGTCCTCTTCCTGAGCCTCCTCCGTTACTCAAACACCCGCCTACCCTCTTGCTCCACCCTCTGCTTCTTCCAGCCCTCTCCTGCTAAACTGCTCACTCCCCTGCATGGGGTTCCATCTTAACATAAGAACATAAGAAGAGCCATGCTGGATCAGGCCAAAGGCTCATCTAGTCCAGCTTCCTGTATCTCACAGTGGCCCCACCAGATGCGTTTGGGAGTGCATGAGACTAGATCTCTGTCTCCTGATACCACTCCCCTGCATCTGGCCCTTGAAGGACCCTGGTTTTTAAGCCTGGGGATTACACATCACCATGGTTTGTCACCTGTGATGGACCTTTCCTCCAGGAATCTGTCCAATCCCCTTTTAAAAGCATCCAGGCCAGATGCCATCACCACATCCTGTGGCAGGGAGTTCCACAGACTAACAACGCGCTGGGTGAAAAAATATTTTCTTTTGTCTGTTCTTACTCTCCCAGCCCTCAATTTGAGTGGATGTGAGAGGGAGAAGAGCATCCCTCTATCCACTTTACTCATGCCCTGTATTATTTTGTACGTCTAAATCATACCCCCCCCTCAGGCACCTTTTTTCCAGACTAAAGAGCCCCAAATGTTTTAGCCTTTCCTCATAAGGGAGGTCCCCCAGCCCAGGAATCATTTTAGTTGCTCTTGGAGACCAGGCAAGTCCTCAGAGGACGGATCTTTTGAGAGCTGAATGGACTCACGACATGAGGACCTCCGAAAAATGGCCCGGAAACTGGCTGCTGGGGTCTATTCAACCAGGGATGTGGCCAGCTGCCTCTGGGGCATTTCTCTCTGTCGCCCTCGGGTGGGTCTGGGTTCAAGTCTGCTCTGGGACTCTCAAAGCCAGAGGGACTCACCGAGAAATCGGCGTCCTCGGCCCGCAGGTGGTTGGCGATGTAACGTACACCCTCCAAGGCTTTCATGATGCTCGGAGACAGCTGCACGCCCTGCTCCGACGAAGCCGGGTTCTCAGCTTTGGGGGCAGGGGGCTGGATCAGTTCCACAAAGCGCCTCCCCAGGTGCCGGGCACAGGTGTAGCGGTACTGGAGGCAGTGGTGGTGGCAAATGCCCTGGAGGGGCAAGCGGCCGGAGTGCCTCCTCTCCTCGGGCCCGCTGTCTTCCTCCACCCACATGGCATCCACGTCCGTCTCCAGCCAACACCGGGAGGTGCTCAGGTTGGCCGGCGGTGTGTCGTACTGCCCGATCGCTTCCTCGCTGGCCACCCTCAGGCCGGGGGCTACCAAGAGTGGCCGCTTCATGAACAGCCAGCGCGGGACGAAATCCAGGAAGACGGCGCGGACCCACAGGGGCATCTTGTGGGTGCTGGGCGAGCGGTGGTGGACGTTGAGGACGAAGACGGTGATGACGATGGAGAGGGTGACGAAGATCATGGTGAAGAGCAGGTACTCGCCGATGAGCGGGATGACGAGGGAGGTGGACGGGATGATCTCCGTGATGAGGAGGAGGAAGACGGTGAGAGAAAGGAGGACGGAAATGCACAAGGTGATCTTCTCGCCACAGTCGGAGGGCAGGTAGAAAACCAGCACCGTCAAGCAAGAGATGAGGAGGCAGGGGATGATCAGGTTGATGGTGTAGAAGAGGGGCAGGCGGCGGATGATGAAGCTGTAGGTGATGTCGGGGTAGATCTCCGTGCAGCAGTCGTACTTCTTGGTGTTGTAGGTGCCCACCGCGTTGATGATAGCCCACTCCCCGCTCTCCCAGTAGTCCTTGAGGTCCACGTGGCGGTCCACGCTTTCCAGGTCGATCTTGGCCTTGTCGTAGGTCCAGGAGCCGAACTTCATCTTGCAGTTCTGCTGGTCGAAGGGGAAGAAGGTGACGTCGATGCTGCAGGAGCTCTTGTAGATGGCCGGCGGGACCCACTTCACGCTGCCGTTGGAGAAGAGGTGGGCCTTCGTCATGTGCGTCACAGCGAACTCCCCGTCCGCACTGAAGGGAAGAGGAAAGAGGGTCCGAAAGAGAAAGGGAGGGGAAAGCAGGGATGTTGGTAAGTCTCTGGAGCCACGTCCCAAGTCCTAGTCCTTGGCACCAAGTCCCAAGTTCAAGCCTGAGTCTTTGCCACCAACTCACCTGGATGACTGACAATCTTCACAGACATATTGCTATGCAATTTGGGGCAGATGCCCTGATGTTGGTGTGAGAATATGTAAAGAACAGCAAGAAAAGTAGCAGACGACAAGAACCACCTGCGTTTCAAGCTGAGATGCAAACAACAGAGCCTCACCCCAACAAGCCTTTGCCTACACTCGACGGTAAGAAGTCATAGGAGTCATGTTTCCATCTCTGAAGACAAAGAAGTCCAGTTGGCATGACTCAACTTCTAGATTGGCACCAAGTCCCACATACAAGTCCTTGGAACCAAGTCCCAAGTCCAAGTCTGAGTCTTTGACACCAAGTCCCAAGTCCAAGTCTTTAGTACCCAGTCCAAGCCTGAGTCCCATGCCTCAAGTGCAAATCCCAGGTCTCAGAAGGAAGCACGAAAGGGGCATATGCATGCACAATGTGCATAATCAGTAGGCCTGACTTCCCTTCCTGGAGCTGGCCCCAGCCTCTGCACGTGCCCAGAAGCAATAAGCTTGGCTCCTAGTAGGGATGACAACCTTACTGCTTGGTTTTGAGGAAAACTTCTTTTTAAAGCAAACCTTGAATACACTTTAAAAGATCCAGCTTTTGGCATGACTACCCATCAGGTATTCTTTGGGAATACAGGTGCCGACGACATTGCATGTTAAATATAGCAGAGCATTCAGGCGGACCACATTGTTTGATCACCTTACTGCTGACCTCATGACAATGTCATCTAGTTGTTGATTTTTTTAAAAAAAAGAAACCTTATCCATTTTATATACCTTCTTTTATGTAATAATTTTATAACTTTATAGTCTGCTTAGTAGTGTATGTTTATCTGTCAATCAATATAATTTGCCAATGCTTCCAGTGGGAATAAAGAAAAAGAACCCCTTAACTATTTTCACAAGGACCACTTGATGGCAGCATCGCATCAGAAAACAGAAGGTGCCGCATCTGTGCACAGCCCGGGTGTTGGACTGTTGCATTTCCTAAGCATTCAAGAACAGAAGACACTGCCTGGCATGCAAGCAGACCTCCCGCTGCAAGTTGCAAGGCTGTACAGGAACACATGCATCCTCTCCCCCCCCGACCCCCGGAAAGTGCTGAGGACAGGGGTTCCTTGGACACCAGCTCCCCAAATTCCTCAGCCGGGAATGGCTGATGAGATTTTTATTTTCCCATTTCCTCTAGATGGGAAGGATTACTCCTCATAATTTTCTCCAAATGCCATTTCTACTGTTCTGGAGGTGGAGGGTTTTGTCTCAGGAGTCAACAGTGTGATGCGGCAGCCAAGAAAGCTAATGGGATTCTGGGTTGCATCAACAGAAGCATCGTGTCTAGATCAAGGGAAGTGATAATACCACTCTATTCTTCTCTGGTCAGACCCCACCTGGAGTCCTGTGTCCAGTTCTGTGCATCTCAATTTAAAAGGGATGTTGACAGTCTTGAGCGGGTCCAGAGGAGGGCAACCAGGATGGTTGAAGGTCTGGAAGACATGTCTTATGAGGGACAGCTTAGGGAACTGGGAATGTTTAGCCTTTCAAAAAGAAGGCTGAGGGGGGATAGGATAGCTATGTTTAAATATTTGAAAGGATGTCACATTGAAGAAGGGACTGGTTTGCTTTTCATGGCTTTAGAGACTAGGACTCGGGGCAATGGTTTCAAACTACAAGAAAAGAGATTCCATTTGAACATTAGGAAGAACTTCATGATGGTTAGAGCTGTTTGGCAGTGGAATACACTGCCACGGAGGGCAGTGGAGTCTTCTTCTTTGGAGGTTTTTAAGAAGAGGCTGGATGGTCATCTGTCTGGAAGCCTGTGATGGGGGTTCTTACATGGCAGGGGGTTGGACTCGATGGCCCTTGTGGTCTATTCCAACTCTATGATTCTATGATTCCCTGCCACCACCACCATGCCCAGGATGATACCGAACAGAGGGCATCGGAGAGGGCAGAAAATTATGCCCTGGTTGTCAAACAAGAAACTGTGGTGCCTCCAGCAATGATGGTGGTGGAAAAGCTTGGTGTGTGTGTGTGTGGGGGGGGAAATAAAACCTGTTCTTTGTTAATAGGAAGTCCAAGTGCTCAGTAACAGTTGGAGAATTTCTCCTCTCTCTGGAGAAAACTTAGAGGAACAGACCCTTTCAATGTCCTCATCCAAATCTGTGTTTCAGAAAAGGGGGATTGTAGGCAGCCTTGGGAATCTCTGCCCCTCCTGAAGCTCAAGACTTACTTGTTATAAAGGACGATGTCTGGGATCCAGATCATTTCAGAAGGCACCCGGATCGAAGTGACGTTGTCGAAATCCAGTGGGTTCCACTGTAGCTTGTAGTCATTCCACTCCTGTGGGCAAGGAAACAAATCTTAGCTTATCCTCATCTTAATTTGATTCAATTTAATTTCCCTGCCATTTGCAAACAGCTGTAAACAGAAGAAGAGCAAAGCAAAACATAAAATGTCATATCTATTGTATCTGAAGCATCATATATTTTATTATACCCATATTTTTCCATCTATAAGATGCCCCCATGTGTAATACGCCCACCACCTGTCGAACCCAAAATTTCAGTTTTACCACCACACGGTTCTCTCCTTGGCTTATGTCTGTGTAGAAGACACCCTCAATTTTTAGTCTAACCATCTTAGACCAAAATATTAGTCTTATACATGGAAAATAACTTTTTTTTTTTTTTGCAGTCACAGCCAGGATGAAGAACCACACTTGTTTCTGCAATAACTTCATTTTTATCCCCAAGAAGCACCCTTGTCCTCAAGTCAGTTTAAAAAGTGAAGATATAAAGAGTGCTTTAGTGGACTCAGTGCCCCAAGCTTTGCCAAGGAGGGTGGTGGAGTCTCCTTCTTTGGAGGTTTTTAAGCAGAGGCTGGATGGCCATCTGTCGGGAGTCCTGTCATGGGGGTTCCTGCATGGCAGGGGGTTGGACTGGATGGCCCTGGAGGTCTCTTCCAACTCTATGATTCTATGATTCTAAGGTTTAAGGAGATCGGAGGAGGCAGAGGTGCTCCTAACCCTGGAGGAGGCTAGCCTTTAAATAGAGCCAACATTGCTCTATATCAGTGGTGGTGAACATCCGGCACTCTAGATGTTTTGGACCACAACTCCCACAGTCCTTTGCCATTGGCAATCTAGGCTTGGAATTCTGGGAGTTGTGGTCCAAAACATCTGGAGTGCCGAAGGTTCACCACCACTGCTCTATATAATCAAACCAAAAACTCAACAACAAGGTAACTCCTTGTACTCATCCACCTCTGCCAAAGGCATTGTAAATCTAGGGAAACCATGTCCATCCACAAAGGACCTGTGGCTTGCCACATGTGCCTTAAAGCAGTGGTTCCTAACTCTGGGTAACCCAAGTGTCCTCGGACTGCCGTTCCCAGAAACTGTAGCAAGAGCAGCTGAAGGTGAATGCTGCTGGGAGTGGCAGTCCAGGAACACCTGGGTGGCCCAAGGTAGGGAACCACTGCCCTAAAGAGACAGAATGGGACACTGTGATGGGGGTTCCTGCATGGCAGGGAGTTGGACCAGATGGCCCTTGAGGTCTCTTCCAACGCTAGGGTTCTATGAGAACCTGAACACTTGCTACTCAGAAACTGGTTTCCCATGAACAGCTGTGCAAGACACATCATGATGGGCTCAACTTGCAGAAAGCCAGGTTTCGGCTGAATATCAGGAAACATTTCTTAACTGTTAGAGCAGTACGACAATGGAACCGATGACCCCGAGAGGTGCTGAGTGCTCTAGCTCCAACGCTGGAGGCCTTCAAGAGAAAATTGGACAACTGCCTGGCAGATGTCCTTTGATTTGTATTCCTGCATGGAACAGGAGGGGTTGGACTGTATTTATATTTGTGTTTAAGGGGGAAATTCCCCTGCAAGATTCTTTGCAGCTCTGGAAAAAAAAAACAGGGCCATCTCATTGTGTAGCTGTCAGCCTGCCAGACCCTCACGGTCTCTTTTGCCTTTTCCCCACTCCTCATATTTGCCGATGTTGCTTTTCTTCCCGCCCTGTCCAGCTCCTCTTACCTGTTTTAACCAAACATTTGTGGTCATCATCTGGTTCTTCTCGTCCTTGGTTGGGAGAGAAGGCATGAGAGAAAAACAGAAGAAACGGTGTTGGTGGAAACACAAGGCTTGGTCTTCTAAGAAACAGGGTTAAAAATGAATAAATTAGATTCCGTTTCCAGGGACTTCCAGGCAGTTTCACACAGAGAATGGGGAAGTCACTTTGAGGGGTGGGAACTGGCCAGAACTAAGAGCCAGAATGATTTCTCTCCACACTGCTGGTGAATTCTTGGAACAGCACAGAAAATTGACTTGCCTGGATTTTACCTTCAAGTCTAGTTTTGTCCGCCAACACTTGGCAGAGCTAGCTATGTTTAGCCTTGCAGAAAGAAGGCTGAGCACAGAGAAGATATCTCTTTTCAAATACAGTAGGGACCCCATATCCACGGATTCATTATCCACTGATTCAGTTATCCACAGTTGGCAAAGGAAAAAAATTAAATAAATAATTCAGCAGCTGCAAAGCAAGTACTCTCACAAAGAGCAGCTGTAAAGCAAGCTACTGCCACAAACAGCAGCTGTAAAGCTAACTACTGTCACAAAATAGCAGTTTTGGGGATTTTGTGGTGTTCTCTCTTATCCACGGTTTTCATTATCCACGGGAAGACCTGGAGCCAATCTCCAGTGGATACCGGGGTCCTACTGTACTCAAAAGGTAGCCACCTGGAAGGAAGGGCAAGATCTGTGCTCCATCAACCTAGAGTGCAAGGCATGTAATAACGGGATTAAGTTAAGGGAACCCAGATTTTATCTGAATATCAGAAAATATTTCCAGGTTTGTGAGAGGTAGCCATGTTAGTCTGTGCAAGAATTCCAGTCAAAAATCAAAATCAAAATCACACTATATGTGTGAAGAAGTGCACGTGTCCACAAAAGTTTACATTAAAATATAAGTTAGTCTTTATGTAACTTAAATTCCTTTGTACATTAATTGTACACCTCATTCTGCTACTATATGTGTGAAGGAGTGGACGTGTCCACGAAAGCTTGCATTAAAATATAATAGTCTTTATGCAACTTATATACCTTTGTACATTAATTGTATACCTCATTCTGCTACTATATGTGTGAAGAACTGGACGTGTCCGTGAAAGCTTTCATTAAAATACAATTGTTAGTCTTTATGTAACTTATATTCCTTTGTACATTTATTGCACACCACATTCTGCTATATCTGTGAAGAAGTGGACATGTCTATGAAAGCTTACGTTAAAATATAATAGGTAGTTTTTATGTAACTTAAATTCCTTTGAACATTAATTGTACACCTCATTCTGCTACTATATGTGTGAAGAAGTGGACGTGTCCACGAAAGCTTGCATTAAAATATAATAGTTGTTATGCAACTTATATTCCTTTGTACATTATTTGTACTCCTCATTTTGCTACTATATCTGTGAAGAATTGGACATGTCCGTGAAAGCTTACATTAAAATATAATTGTTAGTCTTTATGTAACTTATATTCCTTTGCACATTTATTGTACACCACATTCTGCTACTAGATCTGTGATGAAGTGGACATGTCCATGAAAGCTTACATTAAAATATAATAGTCTTTATGTAACTTACTGTATATTTTTTGTACATTAATTGTACATCTCATTCTGCTACTATATCTGTGAAGAAGTGGACGTGTCCACGAAAGCTTACATTAAAATATAATAGTCTTTAAGGTGCCGCATGTTTTTGTCTTCTATTTTGTTTTGGTTTGGTTTGATTTGCCAGAAAATATTTCTTAACTGTTAGAGCAGTATGGCAATGGAACTGGTAGCCTCGAGAGGAGGCGAGTGCTCCAACTCTGGAGACATTCAAGAGGAATCGAGCCAACCAACCGGCAGATCTCCTTTGATTTGTGTTCCTACCCTTGAGCAGGGGATTAGATTTGATGGCCTTGTAGGCCCCTTCCAACTCCCCACTTCTGTGAATTCATCATCCAGTGACTCTGAAAAGATGAGACCTCCTTGCCACCACCGGCAGGGTGGGGAGTCTTTCAGTCACTGGACTGTGCTATAAACATGCTAGTTTCTAGAGATGGGCACGAAACGAACAATTTTTCGTTTCCGTTTTCATTTTTTCATTTTGTTATGCAATGAAACAACAAACGAATTTTGTCTCCAAAATGAAACGAAACGAACAGAAACACCGGAAATTTTGTCATGTGTTTCGTTTTCGTTACTGCAATACAGTGAACTGCTTTAAATGCTAAAAAAAATCACAAAAATTGAAATAAATGGTAACGAAACGGTAACAAAATGAACGAAAACGAAAACGATTTTTTTGCAGAAATTCTCAAAAAACGGAAACGAAACGAAACGGCCCCTCCAAACGACAAACGAAACGTCATTTTTTTGATTCGTGCCCATCTCTACTAGTTTCCATGAAACGTGAAAAAAAGTCCGAGGAATATTTGATATACCTACCACATCAATCAGCTGTGCTATGGAGAGGCCAAACCTGACTATCACGACATCCGAGGTGTTAGGAACGGGCCTGGACCACTTGTTGTAAGCATGGAAAAGGTACTTGAAGAGACGCTCTTCAGCCTGCGTTTGGGTCTGGCTTTGGACAGATGCTGAAACAACAATGAGATTGCCACAAGGGTATTCCAGTTAGCATAACATAAAAAACAAACAAACCCTGCAGTATGTCATCCATGAAATCCATTGCATGTCCGGGATTTAACAGGTGACATAAAATACGGAAGTCAAAGATCAAATCTAGCCCAGGGACCTAAAACAAATCCATCAGCAGCATTATACAGAGGGTTCAACTACTACAATATTGCTTCACTCGTCTTCACAGCCATCTTGTGAAGTAGGACAGAGGTGGGGCTATGTACTGTTTTGGTTCTCTTCCACCATCAAATGCCAAAATTCTGTTGAGGTTTTCTGTGCAGGTCATGGGCCATTTGTCACCCACTTCAAATGACTGCTCGTGCATCTGGTTTCGCAACCATTGTGAGACCAGGCACCTGAAGAAAAGCCACCCAGGTCAGGGAGGAAGTGATGGTCGGGCTACTGTTTCTCCCCAGGGGTGTAACTGAATAAGATTGTGTCCGACACATTATAAAGCTTAGTAGGAATATCTAACCCAGTGGTTCTCAACCTGTGGGTCCCCAGATGTTCCTGTACTGTAACTCCCAGAAATCCCTTCCAGCACAGCGAGTGGTGGAGGTTTCTGGGAATTGCAGTCCAGGAACATCTGGGGACCCACCAGTTGAGAACCACACCCATCCTATGAAGAAAGCCTTGACGATTCTTCACAAAGCAGTTGAGAGAAGATTCTCCCTCTCTATACCTATCCCAGTAGATACAAGTCTAACCAATATGGAGAGGGCCATGTTATATCCACTCATCATTATAGATGTGTGTGTGTGTGTGTGTGTGTATTTATTTATTTATTTATTTTTAAACTTATATACCGCAGCCTCTTTCCCCACAGGGACTCAGGGCGGTTTACACAATACAGTGTGTGTGTGTGTGTGTGTGTGTGTGTGTGTGTGTGTGTGTGTGTGTGTGTGTGTGTGTGTGTGTGTGTGTTGTATCGTTACAGTCGTGACCGACTCTTCGTGACCCCATGTCCATGGAGTTTTCTTGGCAGGAATACTGGAGTGGCTTGCCAGTTCCTACTCCAGGCACCTACAGCACCTGTTATTCCCTGGTGGTCTCCCATCCAAGTACTAACCCGGGTCGACCCTGCTTAGCTTCCAAAATCAGGCGAGATCAGATGTGCTTGAGGGCATTTAGGCAGCTCTAGATGAGGACTTAAGTCAGAATATAGTCACACTGGTGACTTGACTCTGCTTGTGTTTTTTGTTATGTTGTGTTGTATTGTGTTTCTTCAAACGAATGGGCAACCCAAGGAGAAGGAACAGCCAGCGCATGAGAACCAAGAACCAACACTCCCATCCCAGAGGTAGCCAAAGGCCAATTCCATACCCGAGATCTATTCAGGGACCAAGTTCTGGGCCCGATTACAAGAGACGGAGCTGCCAGTTGAGGAGAGAAAGAGGCTCTTTAGCTAATGAGCCATAGTGTCCTGCCAGCACCTGCCGTGTTCTTGGTGGAGCATTTTATGGGCCTTTCTGAAGTCTGGCCTGGTGTTCTGGAAGGTCTTCATTCCTTTTCAACCCGTAACACGAATCTCTACCCAAAAACGAAGGGTGAGTCTCCAGGAGACTCAACTAAGAACCCCTTGCTTTCAGGGTGGGACCACAGTGCCACCCAAAGCTTTGCATGCATGTCAAGTACTGCCCTACACGGTTTGGGGTCAGGTGGTTTGATGGACCTCCTTCGTTGCCCATAGGTACATCTACCTGGTCAACAGCATTCCACCTGGTGGGAGTCCAAAACCAGGAATGGAGGGCAGTGGCCTTTGTGGCATCACAAGAAGTGGGTCCCTGGGTATCAGCTGTAAAACAATGCCTGACGTTGTGCCTGGGGGAAAGGAAGGGCAGATTTTCTCCTGTCTTCTAAAAAGAAGGAAAATAATTTAGCCCAACCGTCTAGTGAGCCCTTGTTCCAGGTGAGGATGGCCAAGACGCTGGTGCCCAAACATTTAATCTATTAGGGACACTAGGGTCACTTGGTAGGGATATGAGAGGGGGCCTTCTCTGTGGCTGCTCTCAGACCGTGGAACTCCCTGCCACTGGAGGCAATGTAGGCCTCCAACTCTTTGATCCATCCGCAAGCAGGCGAAGACCTTTCTCTTCAGGCAAGCTTTCCCTTAAGGAGTTGCTGCCCAAGTAGGGTTTTAAAATGGATGGCTGTGCCTCATTGCTTTAAATGTGTTTTGGATGTTGCTCTTGTCTTTTAGTGTGGAATTTGTTTGGTCCTTTTCAATGTTTAGGTTTATATTTTGTGTTTGAACGATGCAAGCCATCTTAGCCCCTTCATAGAATCATGGAGTTGGAAGGGACCTCAACGGCCATCCAGTCCCACCCCCAGCCATGCAGGAACCCCCATCACAGGACTCCCAAGACAGATGGGCCATCCAGCCTCTGCTT
>JAHTLZ010000074.1:3299179-3319351 GCA_023846285.1 Phrynocephalus versicolor | reverse complement strand
TGATGATGATGATGATGATGATGATGATGATGATGATGATGATGATGGAGAGGGAAGACCCAGCACCCGAGTGGATTTGGAGAGGGGAGGGCGAGCCTTCGGGGTCCAAGCGCCGCCCCACCCCTTGGCAAGGAAGAGCCTCGTGGGCCTCCCCGTTGCTCAGGGCTGGAAAACAGACAGGGCACCACGGCGGCGAGGGACCCACCTTACAGGCTTGTCGTAGGCAAATGATAAAGGCGCTCGGTGCGCTTTTAAAAAGGGACAGAAAGCACCCCAAAAGGATGTCACGGGCGGCACAGGTGCTGAGTTTTGTGCCCTGGCCCTCAGCCCTAGAAGGAAAAACACAGGACCTTGTCCGGAGAGGGCAGACAGCGGAGGAAAGACAAGTTAAAAGGGACTGTTTGCTTAGTGGCAACAGGAAGGAGCTTTGTGGAAAGACTGGATTTATTTACTTCTTTATTTGATTTCTGTACCACCCTGTGTGCGTTATAACAGTGCCAATAAAACAGCTAAGCAGACAATGACACAGCGGATTCAAATGAAATGAAATGCAAACAAGAGACCAGACACAATTATTTTATTTATTTTGTTTATTGATTAGATTTTTTATGCCACCCACCTGGCAGCCAAGGCCACTCAGGGCGGTGAACAGCGACAGCCATTCCTAAGCATTACTCAACAAACATGGAAGGGAAACAGAAGGACAGGGCTAGAAGGGTCTGTTGAGGTCATCTACTCCAACCGCCTCCCTGCTCTGGCAAGGATCCAAGGCAAGGAATACAGACCCATTTACCCCCCATAGCCGTCCTGGGTGTCCTGTGTAGAGGACGTGGGCTGCCACATTTAATAATAAGTAAAGAAATAAAAGGAAGGAAAAAATAACGCTGGGAAAGATGATGAGATGAGTCTAGTCCACAGAGATTGGTCTTCAGCAGCACAGGTGGGAAGGGAATTCGAACACATTCCTTGCCATTAATATTTATTTATTTATTTATTTATTTATTTATTTATTTATTTATTTATGCATTTCTATACCACCCATCTTCCCAAAGGAACTCCGGGCGGTTAAGTGTGTTTTAATAGATAACTTTGTTACTATTTTGAGTACAATACTTGCTTGCTTCATTCTTTCCTTATATTTGTATACCTCATGTATTGGCTTTCAAATATTATTTCAGGATGTCAGCCATTTCGGGTCCTTTGGGGGAGAGAGGCAGGACAGAAATATTTTAAATGGATCATCATCATCATCATCATCATCATCATCATCATCATCATCATCTGGATAGGAAAACAAGAAAACTTATGACCATTCACTATGCATTCCATCAACGCAGTGATGTTGACAGGCCGGTCTTTTGCAAGTGAAGCAGACAGTTGAAGAAGAGAAGCATGTGTTGGCAGATTATGTAAAAAAAAAAAGTACAGAGCCAGCATTATCGGAGGTTAAGAACAGGGAGGTGTTTAAAGTAAAGCAAACAAAGGGCGTTTATACACGACCCCTAAGTTCCGCTGCAAATGGCTCCCAGCTCCGGAGCTTAAAAATGTTTCCCCACCAGCTCAGGAGCTAACAGAAAATTAAGTGCGACCCTGGCCACCTAAGCGCGACCCAGCGCACCTTTCAAGTACCTGCTCTGGGAGAGTGAAAAATTTTGATGCGGAGAGTGCCGGGCTCTCCTCGCTTCTTCTTCTTCTTCTTCTTCTTTTTTGCCTCCCGCCCCTTTAAGAGGAACCAGGAAGTAACGGGGGTCGGAGCAACTTCCACTCTGGAGGTAAGAGTGCATTCTTTTCTCCCTTTTTTTCTCCCTCCCCTCACGCAGAGAGAACAAGGAAGTGCGGAGGGGGTGGGAACGCAGGGAGAGCGACAAACCCTCAAGATCTCTGGTCCAAATTTAAGGGACCAGCAGATCTTAGGGGTCATGTAAAAAGGCCCAAAGGGTCAATACAGGAAAACAATGATGCAAGTATGAGCTGATAACTGGCGTAATAAAGCACTGCACGGGCAGTTCGCACAGGCAGTTCCTTGGGAAAAAAATAAAGGAAAAGTAGATGAGGAAAAGACTTGGTTATGGCTCACCAATGGAACACTGAAAAAAGAGACAGAAGCGCTGATTTTTGCAGCTCAAGAACAAGCTATCAGAACAAATGCAGTTAAGGGTAGAATAAAAAAATCAGTTGAGTATCCCACATGTAGACTCTGTAAAGAGGCAAATGAAACTATCGACCATATATTGAGTTATTGCAAGAAAACTACTCAGACTAATTACAAACAGCGTCATAATGTAGTGGCTCAAATGGTCCACTGGAATTTGTGTCAGAACTATCATCTGCCCGTAGCAAAGAACTGGTGGGATCATAAGCCTTAAAAGTGATTGAAAATGAGCATGCAAAATTACTTTGGGACTTCTGAATACAGACAGATAGGGTTTTGGAGCATAATACCCCGGATATTGTGATTGTGGAGAAGAAAAAAAGTGTGGATCATTGATCTTGCTGTATCATGTGATAGTAGAGTCACTGAGAAACAACTTGAAAAAATTACCCGATGTAATGATCTGAAAATTGAACTTCAGAGACTCTGGCATAAACCGGTACAGGTGGTCCCAGTGGTAATCAGCAGGCTGGGTGCAGTGCCTAAAGAGCTAAAAAAGTATTTAGAAGAAATTGGAGTTGACAAAGTCACCATCAGTCAGCTGCAGAAAGCCACCTTACTGGGATCTGCTCACATAATTTGCCGATACATCATGTAGTCCTAAACACTTGGGAAGTTTTCGACTAGTGATTGGTAATACAAAATCCAGCATAGTTATCTTGTCTGCTGTGTGATAATTTGATGATGGTAGTGGTGGTGATGATGATGATGATGATGATGATGATATCTATGCCTCCTTTCTCCCCAAAAGGACCCAAGGTGGCTTACAACAATCATTCAATACAATCAAAAAATTAAAATCAAGACAGATAAATTAAAACAGGATTACATAAAATGATAATTAATAGAGGGAATCCTGAGAAAGGGGCTGTCCAAGTGACGGCTGCTTCAAGTGGCAAGGAGTTCCGTTGTCAAATGGTGCTTAATATGGAGGTGGTTCTCCTGACATTTGATGAAAAACCTCCTTCCTTTCTTTTTTTAAGATAAGTTTTTATTATAGCAATGCCTTCAAATAATGCAACAAACATATGAAATACCCAAGTCCCTTTACAAAACTCCATCTGTCATAGAGCAGTAGGTTAAATTAGTTTTAAGTCAATACTGCGCGCCCTAAATCTGTGTGTGTGGCTGGAGGAGCATTCATCATATTACTGCTGCTAGAATCATCAATAAAAAGAAAATAAATGTTTACAAAAGATCAATTTGTATGCTGTTGTTGCTTTTCTGCTCCCGGGATTGGGTAAATTAATTTTTCAGCTTGTGCAGACTGTCATGCCCCATTTTTCCAGGGGTGTGCAGAGAGATTAGTTAAACCCGTGAGATCAAGCATGTCCTCTGTGGCAGACAGGCGAGATCAGATATTTGCACTTCCGTGGCTTTGCAGCTCCCAACATTCTGGTTTTGCTAGCTAGGGCAGATGGGATTTGGAGTCCAGCCTCACTTTATTCGCCCTGGTAGTTGTACATGACGAATGGTGACCTTCTCGGCTAGAGAACTCCCAAAGATTGCATCATTTGCAGCCCTGTTCAGGCCTTACTGTGCAGGATCATGGCTTCCTTTCCTGAGTTAATCCATCTCACACTGGAGCTTCCTCTTCTCCTGCTGCCCAGGTTGACAGTATTCACCTGAAAGCGGGATTCTTCTTAAGCAGGCAAGCTTTCTCCTAAACCTCACTGTTATTGTTGATCCGCTGCTTAGTAATTTTATTTTTGCACGGGGTTTGACGCTGCTGTGTTCACTTTCAGAACCATGCCAAGTGGGGTTTAGCCTATTTTTCATAAGCTGGAAAAGGTCATTTTTTTGGCCTGCATCGTCCAGCATCCCCAAGCCACAGAGGCTGCTGGATTCTGGGACTTCTTTTCCAGAAAAAACACTTTTCCAATTTCAAGACAGAGACCTATAAATGACAGAACCGGCCCTACCACAAGGCAGAGTGAAGTGGTAACCCAAGGCAACAGATATAGGGTGTTATAACCTGGCAGCAAAACCACAATTACTGTACTGTACTGGTATTCCCTTTGCTCATCTGTTTTTGCTGCAAATGGGAAGTCGTGATTGCAGGAATCTTTTTTTGGGGGGGAGGGGGGCTCCCTTTTGCCAAAGGCCTTGGGTGAGCTTTGGATACTTTAATTGCCCTATATGGAATGGTTGTGGAGTGCCGTTTGCCTCAGGCAGCAAAATTCCTGGGGTCAGCCCTGCCTCAAAGGTCCTGTTGGGCTGGGCTCTGCGTCTCACGGCCGCTAAAATGTCTCCATGAAGTTAAGCATGCCAGCTTTCTTCCTTTCACGTTAAAAGCTTAAAACTTTTAAAAAGGTAATTAAATCAGCTTGATTCGTTTAACCTGGAGAGTACAAGTTTTAACACCTTTTTTTTAAGGTCATTAAATCAGAGAGAGAGAGGCATGGCAGGGGTCTTGCTGGATACCCAGTGCTTCATGTGGGTATGCCAGGCCATGTCCCATCATCCCCGACTAGCAGGGATCCACCACCCAGGAATGACAGGGCTTGTAGTCTGCTCCGTCTCAAGGATGTCAGGTTAAGGAAGACGGCTTTGGGCCAACCGTTAAGTTTACATAAGTAAGAAAAACAGGAATGGGGGGGCGTTCCTACAGCAGCTAAAAATGGCAGAAGGGAACCCTAAACGAGGGGGCTGCAACCATTAAACAAACCTCCTTGTAAGACCGCACCCAGAGTATTGTGTACCGTTCTGGTCACCGCATCTCAAAAAAGCGGAACTGGGAAAGGTGCAGAAGAGAACAACTAAAGTGATTACTGGGCTGGGGGACCTCCCTTATGAGGAAAGGCTAAAACTTTTGGGGCTCTTTAGTCTGGAAAAAAGGCGCCTGAGGGGGGATATGGTTGAGAAGTACAAAATAATGCAGGGTATGAGTCAAGTGGATAGAGGGGCGCTCTTCCCCCTCTCACAAAACACCAGAACTAGGGGACATCCATACAACTTTAGGGATGGGTGAGGGAGAACAGACAAAAGCAAATACATTGTACAAAGGAAAATCTGCTTAACAGAATTTCATTTGGAACAAATTAATTCCTTTGGACATGGTACTACTGTACTTCTTCACCCAGTGAATCTCTGTACTTCTACTGCACAGCAACTGGATTGGGCCAGAAATTCTAAACTTTCCAACATATAATGCACCCCTCGGAGAAGGAGTTGCCCCTACCAGAATCCCCTGTCCTGGCCATGATGTGGCTTCTGGGAGCTGTAGTCCAAATAAGAAACTCCAGTATCCGTTTGGCCTCTCCACAACCTCTCCCCACCGGCCCCCAGTAGCTCCTGCCCAGATCCAAGAGTTCTCTTCATGTTTAATAACCACCCTTGGGGTCTAGTCATGTGGATCAGGACTAATAAGAAGGTCTTCAAGGCTGGGATATAATTCAGGATCGCAGCCAGGGGTGCATGGAATGAGTAGACACGGAGAACAATTTATATACAGACAGAGACACAAACACACTGACTACATGAGCTTTGTCACAGAACTCAGAAGGTTGCCCTGTCTGGACAACAAATCCCAGAATCCCCAGACAGCCTGGGCTGCAGCATGCTGGGAGTTGTAGCCCCATCCTGCCCCTGCTTCTGTGCCTCTCCCTCCCATGCAATTCCAGTGGTCACCATGGCTGTGACATTGAGTGACCGTAGATCCATCATCAAAAGAGATATACTAGGACCCCTTTATCTGGTGATTAATTTATCCACAGTCTGTAAATATTTAAAATACTGAAAGAAAGCAAAAAGTGAAAAAAGAAAAAATTGAAAGAGAAAAAATTATTTTCTCATGTTTTACCAGAACCAGCCAATAGAGGGAGCCATGGACCATGTTATGAGCACTTTCATGGGCTCTGGTGCTCTCTAGGGGCAAAGTGTGGTAATGCATGTGAAAATATATATGTTGTTTTTTCATTCTTTTACCATGCTATATATATAGTGTTTGCTATTATCCATGGTTTTCAGTATCCACAGGGGGGCTTGGAATATATCCCAATCAGATATTGGGTGTCTCCTCTTTTTGGGAAGGGCATCATAAGCAATGGCCTGGACTCTGGAGGAAATATATCTCTGTTGGCCTCAGTGATGTGTTGACTAACCTAATTATGTTTCTTGAGCTGATGCCTGTGTGTGTTTCATATTCTTTATTCTTTATCATAATTGTTTTTAAAAATACATAATCAAAAATTGGGTGCTTTCTGGGAAAAAAAGAGAATAAAAGAAAATACCACTTTGCAGAAAATTACAAGTGTTCATTTATATATATAGAAAGAAAACGACCTCATAGGAGGCATCTCACTTGGAGTTGAAAATACTGTGATTGGATGACCCCTGTGCTTTCCTACAGCCGAGTCTGCTGCCCTGGAGCTGCTCACAGTGGATGATGGGTCCTGCCAAGGGCCCTGGTTGTCTTTCCTTCTTATAGTTCTTGGTCGTTGACTCAGACTTGAACAGGATACGGCCCTTTGGATGGAGGGGTGTCCTCCAGCAGCCTCTCCGGCAGTCAAGGAGCTCCTAATAACACCGATGGGAGGAACAGCTAAGCCTTGAATCGTAAAAGTGCCAGGAATACACTGGTCAGCCTGCTGGGAATGGTAGACTTGAAAAGCTCCAAGCTGGGGTACGAATCCGGTAGAAGGCAGAGAGTAGCTGAGGATTTGACATCTGGATGGCCACCAGGGAATTCCGGTGCTCAGAAGCAGCACCAAGAGTCAGCTTACAAGCATTGCTGGTTCGCAGGAGCAGTGAACAGGGAAGCAGGGTGATGTGTCGCTTCGAAAAAGGCCAATGCAATATTTGGGCTGCATGAACAGAGTCAGAGCTTCCAGGTGCCGTGGACTCCCTCTCTGTTCGACACTGGTCAAGCCTCATCTTGAGCACTGCGTCCAGTTCTGGGTGTCACACTTCAAGAAGGAGGCTAACTGAACGAATTGGCCATGTTTAGCCTGGAGAAAAGACGACAGGGGGAATGTGTGTGTGTGTGTGTGTGTGTGTGTGTGTGTGTGTGTGTGTGTATTGCGTTGTTACAGTCATGACCGACTCTTCGTGACCCCATGTCCATGGAGTTTTCTTGGCAGGAGTACTGGAGTGGCTTGCCAGTTCCTACTCCAGGCGCCTACAGCACCTGGTATTCCCTGGTGGTCTCCCATCCAAGTACTAACCAGGGCCAACCCTGCTTAGCTTCCGAAATCAGGTGAGATCAGAAGTGGTTAGGGCATCTAGGCAGCTCCGACTCTTTGTAACCCCATGTCCATGGAGTTTTCTTGGCAGGAATACTGGAGTGGTTTTGCCAATTTCTACTCCAGGCGCCTACAGCACCTGGAATTCCCTGGTGGTCTCCCATCCAAGTACTAACCAGGGCCGACCCTGCTTAGCTTCCGAAATCAGGTGAGATCGGATGTGCTGAGGGCATTCAGATACTTGAAAGGCCATCATACAGAGGAGGGGCAGGATCTCTTATCAGTCATTCCAGAATGCTGGACACGTAATAACGGGCTTAAATTGGAACCCCAATTGACGCTGAATATGAAAAAATAATGCCTCAAATGCTAGAGCAGTACAGCAATGGAACCAGCTACCTCTGGACGTGGTGAGCGCCCCAACGCTAGAGGGTTTTAAAAGGAAATTATACAACCATCTGTCAGATGTACTTTGAGTTGAATTCCTGCCCTTGAGCTTGGGGATGGACTAGATAGAATCATAGAATCATAGAGTTGGAAGAGACCTCCAGGGCCATCTAGTCCAACCCCCTGCCATGCAGGAACCCCTTCACAATATTTCTGACAGATGGCCATCCAGCCTCTGCTTAAAAACCACCAAAGAAGGAGACTCCGCCACCCTCCTTTGGGGCAGCAGATTCCACTGCCAAACAGCTCTAACCATCATGAAGTTCTTCCGAATGTTCAAATGGAATCTCTTTTCCTGTAGTTTGAAACCATTGCCCCGAGTCCTAGTCTCTGAAGCCATGGAAAACAAACCTGTTCCCTCTTCAATATGACATCCTTTCAAATATTTAAACATAGCTATCATATCCTTCGAACTCTATAGTTCTACAATTCTGTGAAAGTCTGCACCTCCCCAGTTCTCAGAATCTCCCATGGAATCCAAGCACAGGAGGTGGCCCTCTCTTTGTTTCGCTGTCGGATTCTGGAAAGTGTAACTGTAAAAAATAATCTGAAATGGAAATTAAGCAATGGCAGTGTTGGGGAACCAGGACAACCACTATCCCGTTGAATAAACCCAAGCTCATCCAACTGAACACTATGAAGGAGCCCATCTGTTCCTAGCAAGCGGAGGGGACTCCATCAGCGAGGCCAACAAAAGAGGAGATAAACCCATGTAGGGCCTTCTGCAACATTTGCCTTGCAGTGTAGGATTCCTTAAGAACATAACGTAAGAACCTAAGAAGGGACATCATGCTGGATCAGGCCAAAGGCCCATCTAGTCCAGCTTCCTGGATCTCACAGTGGCCCCACCAGATGCCTCTGGGAGTGCACGAGTCTAGATCTCTGCCTCCTGATACCACTGGCTTTCAGCCTGGAGATGACACATCTCCATCATGGTTTGTAACCTGTGATGGACTTTTCCTCGAGGCATCAGACCAACCCCCTTTTGAAGGCATCCAGGCCAGATGCCATCCCCACCTCCTGTGGCAGGGAGTTCCACAGACTAACAACACACTGGGTAAAAAAAAAATTCTTTTGTCTGTTCTCACTCTCCCAACCCTCACTTTGAGTGGGTGTCCCCTAGTTCTGGTATTGTGAGAGGGGGAAGAGCATCCCTCTATCCACTTGACTCATGCCCTGCATTATTTTGTATGTCTCAATCATATCCCCCCTCAGGTGCCTTTTTCCCCAGACTAAAGAGCCCCAAATGTTTTAGCCTTTCCTCCTAAGGGAGGTGCCCCAGCCCAGTAATCATTTTAGTCACTTTCTTTTGCACCTTTTCCAGTTCCACTAATGTCTTTTTCGATTCCTTGCACAGTGCTTTGCAATCAGAGGGGAGGGGGGTTCTTAGCATGCATATTCCACACAGGATGCCTGGGACAGCAGAAAGATGCTCGCCTCCAAGGGGTTACAATTGTTGCAGACAGGCCTCCCGGTGCGGCCATCTTCTCATGCCTTTAAGACGGCGTTTGCATGTCTACGAGGATGCCAGAGGGCTCCCATGGGCAAAGGCAGTGGCTTTTTCCGGGTCCAGCATCCCCAGGAGGTTTTGGGACACTTGCTCCACTTCCTCAGCGAGGCGACCGGTGACTCGCAGCATGTGATCCATTATCCTTACCTGCTCCTTTAACCTAAGTGGAAGGGAAAGGAGAAACACATCACCCAGAAACACCTGACCACATTTCCCATCCTGTTCAAGTTAATGCAGTAAAGCAGGGGTCCTCGAACTTTTTAAACAGGGGACCGGTTCACTGTCCCTCAGACACTGTTAGGGGCCGGACTATACAAAATGACCCCTGTATCTGCTGATTCGCCATCCATGGATTCAGTTATCCACTTGTTGGACTCTAGGGCAGTTTTTTGTTAATCTTGAAGGGACCCCATTCTGTCCTTGTTAAAACAGAAGAGAAGGCAACTCGCTCCAGGCTTGTTAATTGTTCCTGTTTGGAGGAAGGAATGGATATAGAGGTATAGATGCAGGCGAGAGACATTTGTCTCTGAATGTATCCTTGGTGGAACTTCAATCATATTCTCTAAAATAAATAAATATACTCTAAAATAAATAAATAAATAAAATAAGAGAGACCAGGGCTGGGAAGAGTTAACCAGCTGCAGCAGCCAGGGAATTTTGGAGTTGTCATCCAAAAGAAGAGGACTTTGCCAAACGGCAATGCTGATGCATTTTGTGGAAGGCCCTGCTGCCGAGGGACCGCGGCATACTGGCCCCGGGCCAGCTTTCTGCCACGGAGATGCTGTTGCTGCAAAGACTCAGCCTTACGTGTTGCAAGGAGAGACGTTGGTACATCCAGCGGAGTTGGGATTTCTGCTGATCCTCAGGGGTGGGGGGTTTATGGGGGGGTGGAACAACAACACTTGGGTTGTGTTTCACCTCTCAGCAGGAATTTGGCCAGCGCTCAGTTCTGGGCAGCAGTGTGAGCCAGACTCCAGCTCAGGGCGTGAGGGTTGGCATGTCCCGCAGAAGGGGAGGGAGGGAGGGGGGAAAGAGGAGGAGTGGTGGCACTCTCCCCTTTAATCCTTGAACTTCTGCACAGCCGCTTGTGCTCCTGATTAGAGATGGGCACGAACCAGTTCGTTTTGCTCTCAACCCCTGCCTCCCCAGCTGATCAGCCACTCACCAGTCCCAGCGTGCTTCCTTCCTCCACTTCTAGGGCTAATCTCCTGGTCATAGGCAAGAGAGCACAGACTTCTCTGTCCTGAGCGGGAGAGCAACCCAGAGGGCATGGAACATGGAAGCCTGAGCTGTTGCTGGGAGTGGCAGATCACTGGAGGAGGTGGAGGGCACGAGCGCACTGGGCCAAGTGAGTGGCTGATTCAGACAAAAGAGGCAGGGCGGGTGGGAGCAGCAGCACCCGTGCTGCTGCCTGGACGAACTAGGATGCGGTGGTAGGTGCCCATGCCCATCTCTACTTTGGATCACCCCTTCTTGAGCCCCTGGGGACCCCCCCCTCCATCCTGTCTTTGGCTTCCCAGTGCTAAAACAAAATAGATTGGGGGGGGGAGAGAAGGTGCAACAAAACTTGTAAGAGATAACTATTCATTTTAGCCCAGTAGCTAAAAGCAGAGGTGGGCAAAATGAGGACCACAGACCAATGCAGCTTCCCTGAGTTCCTTGAAGGAAGAGGAGGATCACCTGGTTCCTGTGCTGGCTGTTGCTGCTCCTAATGCTCTATCACAAGGTGACGATAATATGGATGGAGGAAAATGGACACAACTCCATCAATCAAGGAGATTCCAGGGCGAGGCAAGAATTTCCTCATGGACAATAGGATTAATCTCAGTCAGGAGACTGCCAGGAGACCTCCCATTGTCTCTTTTCAACATACCCTGGAGAACTTGTCTAACAACTTGGGACCCTTTTGTTGACTTTCCAGCCCTCCTATTGAATTGATAATTACTCGGACCCTTGGACAATGCCCAGCCTCTTCCTTTCTATTATCACAACCCTGGTAGCCCATTAAAGAACAGATATGGCCCAACCACACCTGGGCAGGGGTCTTGTTCCAGGACAACAGGAACGCCCAGGACCTCCCCTGGACCGGCCCCTAGACTGCTCCCGTTGGATATTCCCAAAGACCATCCCCTTTGCCCGCCCCAGGGAGATGCGCACCTTGGTGGGGGGAGAGGGAAAGGTATAAAATGGTATCCATCTTTGTCTTCGGGGCCGAACATCTCTGCACTGTCCTGGTGGGGTGTTCGCCTGCTGTCTTTATTGGGCCCAATAAACTCAGTATTTTCCTCTGGATCTCTCTCCTGTTGGATTCCTTATCGGGTATTTTGGGTTCCAGCAGAACTTAGCGGGACTAGCCTTGCTAAAAACTCAACAGTTTAAGACAGGCATGTCCAAACTTTGGCCCTCCAGATGTTTTGGACCACAACTCCCACAGTCCTTTGTCATTGGCAATCTAAGCTTAGAATTCTGGGAGTTGTGGCCCAAAACATCAGGAGGGCCGAAGTTTGGACATGCCTGGTTTAAGGGGTAGATGCTACGAAGGTGCCTTGTGGCTGCCCGGGCAGCGTGTAACTCACTCGATGGTGAAAATATTGGGAACGGATATCTCCACACTTTAGAATCCTAGAATCATGCAGCTGGGAGGGTCCTCTAAGCGCTTCGCATCCAACCCCTTCCAGCTTGACCATTCCATGATTCCATAACTCTTCCTATAAAAGCAGGTATCCACCAGCAACACAATGGCTTCGTGACACGTTGGCTGAAGGACTTCCTTCTCTGGGTTATCCGAAATGCTCACTTAGGGCGCTTTTACACGACCCCTAAAATCCGAGGCAAAGAGCTCCCAGATGCGGAGCTTAAAATTGTTTTCCCACCAGCTCCAGCCTTTAAAAAAAATTAAGTACGACTAGGTCCACCCAAGCGCGTCCCAGCGCTATTTCCAAGTACCTGGTCTCCGAAGGTGAAAAATTTCTGATAAAGCAGTGAGTGCCGGGCTCTCCTCCCTTCTGTTTTTTGGGGTTTTTTTTGGCCCCCTGCCCCTTTAAGAGACTGGAATGCTTCCGGGGCAGCTCCCCACGGCAGAGCGGAGGTGAGCCTGCATTCTTTTCTCCCTTTTTTTTTCTCCCTCCCCTCACGCAGACAGGAGCAAGGGAGTGCAGAGGGGTGGGAACACAGGAAGAACGACAAAACCCCAAGATCTCTGGTCCGAATTTAAGTTGCCAGTGGATCTTAGGGGTTGTGTAAAAGCACCCTTAACTGAGAACCCCCTCCTCCCCTCAGGTCTCATTTAATGCTCCTCCACCCATGACATAGCGTCCATTGGGAACCAGCATCGTGTGGTGTGTAGAGAGCTGCATCTGGACCCCAAGCGGAGCTGGGTTCAAATCACTGCTCGACGACAGAAACCCACGGGGGGGGGGTGGCCCTGTGGAAGCCATTCCTCACACGTCTGACTTGCTGTTTCTTTTTAAGTCTGGCATTGTTTCGCCCTTTTCAGTAGTTGCACACTTCTTACGTTTAATATTGTATTTGAGCAAGCCGCCTTGCATCCTTTTGGGCGGCAAAGGTGGGGGTAAAAATATTTTTAAAGCATTAAATACAGTGGTACCTCAACTAATGAATTTAATCTGTCCCAAATGCATGCTCTTAAGTCAAAGTACTCTTAAGTCGGGGTACCTATCTAATTTTTTTTTTTAAAAAATGGGAAAAATTGTAAGTTGAGCAGACCATACCTAAAATTTGTAGGGTGGCAGTTAAAACGCCAATAGCTTTCTGCTCTTAAGTCAAATTGCTCTTAAGTTGAGCTGCTCTTAAGTTAGGGTACCACTGTATCTTGGAAACATCTACCACCGTCACCTGACATGGACACTGGCTTGACAGGGCTCAGCCCAGAAAGGCCCGTCAACGCTAAATGCTGCGACAAATAGGAGTGCATAAGAACATAAGAAGAGCCATGCTGGACCAGGCCAAAGGCCCATCTAGTCCAGCTTCCTGGATCTCACAGTGTCCCCACCAGATGCATCCAGGAGTGCACGAGACTAGATATCTGTTTCCTGATACCACTCCCTTGCATCTGACCCTTGAGGAACCCTGTTTTTAAGCCTGGAGATGACACATCTCCATCATGGTTTGTCACCTGGGATGGACTTTTCCTCCAGGAATCTGTCCAATCCCCTTTTGAAGGCACCACATCCTGTGGCAGGGGTTTCCACAGACACCATGAAAACACCTACTTCTTTTTCTCGTCCTCCGCGTGGGGAGGATGGTCTGCTTGGGCGTGGTCCTCCAGGTCTCGTAAGAACTTCTCCAGGGTCTCGTAAAACGCCTCGTTGGCCTCTCTCACATCCGGAAGGGCATCGGAAATGATGTCCTGGAACCGGGAGTTGCCAGCCTCCCGCAGGGTCTCCTCTTGAAGGGCGTTCAGGACTTCCCCGTTGCCTGCCAGGAAGGTCTTGAGGTGGTCCAGGTCCTCCTGAGAGGCCAAGTGAGTCAAGGCGGTGGGCGACGAGCAAACGTGACCGGACAAAGGAATGTGAAACATCCAGGCACAATTGTTGGCGTGCTGAACACCATGTTCCCCGGGGGCTTCCGTAGCTTGCATCATCCTCTGCCCCTCTGGGAGGTCCTCGGCCGCCCTCTCTTCCTCCATCACCTGAGCTGAAGGGATGGGCACCAAAACACAGAGAGCAAGCAGCACCGTCCCGAAAGAATATTTCCTTCTCACCAGCTAGAAGAAAAACAACAGAGAGTTAGTCTCTGAAAGACAAACGAGAGAAGAGACTAATCCACGTTGGAGAATTTTGAGGTTTGGGGTTCAGTTCCTCTAGCTAATGCAGGGAATCACAGGGCAGAATAGCTTCAAGTTCCCCAGAGTTTGACCCCCGTCTTTTTCTCGCTCTCTCTCTCTCTCTCTCCTTCACTGGCACTTATAGTCTCAGTCACTCAACAGAAGAAAGAATGAAAGGTTTCGTTGTTTACAGTTGAACACATCAATGAGCAGATAAACATGATGGCTTTTTTGCAACAGGTTCCAAGAGACCCACTGCTTCCCACAGACCAAACGCAGATGTGGTTTGCCATTTGCTTTTTTTGAATGGTGCCCTGGGATTCTGCAACTTGCCCAAGGCTATCCAGGCTGGCTTTTCCCCCAGGAGGAATGAGGCTCCCAACCTCCGTCTCCACAGCCACACACCTAAACTGCTGAGTGATCCACCCAGCAAAACACAATCCTAGCCACTAAATCAGAATATCAAAAGGCATAAAAACATATAGAACTGTATCCATTCTCTTTGTACCCCTACAAGTACAACCAGGTGGATCAGAGTGGCAAATGGTCATTAATTCCTGGATCACTTGTATTTCTTGTTGTGTGTCAAGTCACACAACTAGAGTATAACAACACGCAAGCAGCGACTTCATACCACTCAGTGTTCCCTGCTGCAATTCATGCCACTGTGCAGAAGCGGAGAACTCATTACAAATGGACACTCCCATCAGTATCCTAGGACAGTGATGGTGAACCTTTTTAGAGTCAAAGTGCCCAAACTGTGATTCAAAACCCACTTATTTTTCACAAAGTGCCAATACAGCAATTCAGCAATTTAACCTGAATACAGGTGGCTGTGAAGGGGCGATGCCGGGTGCCCACAGAAAGGGCTCCAAGTGCCACCTTTGGCACCCGTGCCATAGGTTTGCCAACACTGTCCTAGGGGATGCTGGCCATAATAATTAGAGATGGGCACGAAACGAACAATTTTTTGTTTCCGTTTTTGTTTTTTTGTTTCGTTACGTAATGAAACGACAAACAAATTTTGTCTCTAAAATGAAATGAAACGAAGAGAAACACCAGAAATTTTGTCGTCCGTTTCATTTTCGTTACAGCAATATATTGAACTGCTTTAAATGCTTTAAAAAATCACAACAAATTAAAATTAATGGTAACGAAACGGTAATGAAACGAACGAAAACGAAAACAATTTTTTGGAAAAATTTGCGAAAAATGAAAACAAACTGAAACGGACCCCTACAAACGACAAATGAAAAGCCATTTTTTGATTCGTGCCCATCTGTAATAACAATACCATACTAAAGAAGGCCCTACCTTGAAATAATTCAAAATACTTTTTGAAAATGACATCAGAAGTAACGAAATACTCTTGAAACCTTCCTTTCTTTGGGGGGGGGGTCAGAAGTAGACAACATCACAAATATATATATTGCCAGAAGAAAGATGCTTTTAAGCTGAAAAGACAGTCTGCTTCTGGCAGACTGCCTTTGGCCAATTTGCTTGCTTTCGTTTTGACAGAGGTCTCAGCCACTTAGCACAGGAAGATTTGCGTGCCCGGAGGGACAACGTTTGTGTTTGCTTGCTTAAAATACCTTTACTCCACTTTTCTCCTTAAAACTGACCCATGAGGGACAAAGGGGCATATTCCTGGAAATGTGACCTGATCATGAGATTACCAGATATTAAAGAAAAAGAGATATGGTCACAGGCTATCAGGGCGTGTTTTCCTTGGGCAGCTGGTACAGTAGGACTCCCATATCCACTGATGCATTATCCACTGATTCAGTTATCCACGGTTAGCAGAGGAAAAATAAATAATTCAGGAGCCACAAAGCAAGCTACTGTCACAAAGAGCAGCTGTAAAGCAACCTACTGTCATAAAAGAGCAGTGTAAAGCAAGCTACCGTCACAAACAGCAGCTGTAAAGCAAATTAGTATCACAAAACATCAGTTTTGGGGAACATTTTAGTGTTCTCTCTTATCCACGGTTTTCATTATCCACAGAAAGGCTTTGAACCAATTCCCAGCGGATACTGGGGTCCTACTGTATTTTATTCAATAGCATCTTCTTATTGTCAAAAGACACCCCTCGGTGCCTCTCAAAAATCTTCGCGGCATTGCTTTTGTGGAAGCCATTGAATTGCACTCTGTGCTTGATTAAATTGCCACCCTGTCCAGCAAAAATGCTGATGGGGCAACCTAACACAAATTCTGGAGCACACACACACAGCCTGCAGCATGCTGTGCTGATTTTTGGTTGTGTTGTTCAGTTGCTCTCTGTGTGCAAAGGAATATTTTAGAACCCTACCTGCCTCTACAGTTGTCATGGGGACAATGGAGGCCATCTGCCCCCACGCCCAATTCTCCTTGTCCCTTCCGAACTGAGGTGCCGTCCCCACAACACCTCACAGCAGGGATTTTGTTTTCACCAGCAACAAATTCTAGTTGCAAATGTAAAGCATTTTGGGGGATGGGGTCTTGATTGAGCAATTAAGACCCATTAGCCTTACAAAAGACCTGCTGCTGGCTTAAATAAATGGTTAAAACTGATTTCTTAGTATGGCTCAACACTGTTGCCTGCATTTTTGGACCCTTGCAAAGGAGTGCTATTTAAAACACTTTTTAAAGTATACCGATGCAGAGCTGGTACCGTCCACGTCTTGTATTGCCACATTGTGGTGAATGTGAGGGCCTGATCTTTTCTTACTTCAGACTCAACCAGCCGCGTGGCAAAATCATGCCAATGAATGAGGTATGCCGGGCTAAACACCAGAAACCAACCCTTCAGGGCACCTCACTTCAGGCACAAAGGCCTTGTCCTTCTCACATCCAGCTAATGAGAAGCTTCTTTATGTGCTGGTTGTTGCTTCCATTTTATAATTATCCGGATAGGATGTAAAGCTATGTGAAGGGGTGGTGTCTTTCTGCCCCCCATGCCAGGGATTTTCTAGGCCAGGTAGTATTTTGAACCCAAGTCTTCAGGCTCAAGGGTTGTGGGATGTATGAACCGGTGCACTAGTTGTTAGATTTGCTGTAGACATACCCCACAGAGTAGAGGTGTGAAATTCTACTTAAACAATGGGGTTCCAGATTGAATCTTAAGGCCTGCACTTTTAAAGTTCTTTTTGCCTCCCAGGCTTGGCAATCTTTCAGTGCCAACACACAAACAAACCCAACACACAAACTCTAGACAATCTGTTACTTTTACGGGTGCACTGCTTCTAGATGGGGAATCAGGGTTGCGTTTAGCAAGGACCCAAGACTCCTAAAAAGGAGGTGAAGAGTTGTAATGGAAAATAAAATTATAATAAATAATAACCGGAGCAGTTCAGAGACTCCTCGGAACCGCCCAGATCTGCCCCACACCGTCACAAGCACGACACTTTTTACCCAATCCCGAAATTCCATTCCGTTCCCGAGATATCGGGAAGAATACATTTGCCGCCGCTTGAGCTGGCTGAGGCATTGCCGGCAGAGCTGAGAACCTGGGGGGCGGAAAACACCAATTTACAGTCAATTTGTCCGGTTACATTGTATCCAAACAACTGCGGCAGTTCATTTCCGCGGAGACTCCATAAAACAGCAGGGGTGCGAAAGATAAAACTGTCTGCGCGCCTTAGCCAATCAGCGCCCCCTTCATCAATCAGTGCCTAGTTAATTATGGCCAGAAGGAGGTGCGTGGCGGGGGACCCGATTGTGTTAGATTAAATGAGTAGACCACCCCAACCAGTTAGAACCGAAGCCTCTGGACCGGAAAAATCTAAAATCGCACCCGGCCTTCGGTTCCAGAGGGGCGGCTAAGCTTCGGCAGCGCTAACGGCACGACTTCACCTCCCCTACCCGGCCTACAGCTCCAGAAGCTCGGATAGAGTAACAATGGAGCAGCGACTCATATCACTGTCTCCTAGCCGAGTCTCAGTTCCGGGGAAATCCTGCCTTCTCTCGCCCATTCATTTCTATGGTGGTAGACCTTTCCCCTTTTCACTTTTCCTCGCTTTTCTGTATCTTTCAATGGCGGTAGACCACCCGGCGCTCTGAAATCAACCGGACAGAATTTCCCCTCTTGCGGGAAACCTTTGGAAACTCATTTTCTCCAGTTCCAAAGGTTCCCGCCAAGGGATGGACAAAGCCCCTTGCTATTAAATTTGGTTAACCCCTTCTTGGCCAAATTGGACCCTATCCTTTAACCCTTCAAAAGCCAGCCAGAGGCGCAGCCCAGGGAGCTCTCCCTGAGCTGATGATTTATTTCCATTATGCTCTTGGCTCAATGGAGGATGACTTAAAGCCATCATCCTCAAACCCCAGGGATGTCCTTTTCTCTCACTGCTTGCCTCTCTTATTTCCCCTGCCTGTATCATGGCCGCAGCCCCTGACCCTAGCTAGCCTTAGTCCCCTTCCCTCCCCCTCTCTCTTTCCTCCCTCCTCCTGTCCCTCTTTCTCTCTCCTTCGCTCCCTCTCTCTCTCTTCTGCTTTCCTCCCAATACCCCGCTAACCCTGGGTGTGCTTTAACAAGTTCCTAAACTGCTTCTATGCCTCTGGACCTCCACCATCTTGGGCATGAGCACATGGCAAGGGCAAACGGACACCATGATAGCTCCGCACAAGGCTGCATCTTCCAGAAGCCGAATCCATTGTTCATCCTGGCTCCTGCACGATTCACACCACAGCTGCATCCTGGCTTTTCCTTAGCCAAAGGCATCCCATTGTCTTGACTTCTCACCTTTCAGGGCTGTCTGGCAGCCTCCAGTCTCATTCCATTGACACTCAGGTTCCCCCATTGAATTGTTCATGTCCCCTATTGACTCACTGTTTCCCCCTCCTATTGATTTACTGATTTCTCATGTTTGCCAGGACCTCAAAAACAATACCCTGCTTCCCTTTATCATTGCCACACCCCTGATGGCCCATTAAGGGACAGATTAGGCCAGTCACACCTGGGCAGATGTCCAGCCCCGGATCATCAGAAATGCCTTGGGACCGCCCAGGACCACCCCTGGACCAGCCTCTGGACTGCATCCATTGGACAATCCCGGAAGACTGCCCTTGCCCGCCCCAGGGGAGGCGCCACCTTGGAGGGAGGGAAAGGGAAGGAAATAAAAAGTGTTGCACCATTGTCTTCGGGGCGGAGCATCTCTGCACTGTCTTGGTTGGGGTGTTTGCCTACTGGTTCTTTATTGGGCTCAATAAACACAGTATTTTTTCCCGGATCTCTCTCTTGTTGGATTCCTTATTGGGTGTCTGGGTTCCAGCAAAGTCTCAGCGGGATTAGCCTTGCTGAAATCTCAACAGAGGCAAAAATGATCTGGTTGAGTTTTTTTTTTTTTTTTAATTTTAAGCCTTATATTTTAAGCATGTGTTGCTGTATTTACTGCTGTTTTTTAGATCTTGTTAGGTGGCCCTGTTTTTAATAATTGCTTTTAATATTGTGGTTCCTCCTGGTGTTATACCCTCGGAACATTTTGTTTTGAAAAGAAAAAAAAGCAGCACAGATTAACTGATTAATGAACAAATCTTAATGGTTTCTTTTGTCCTTTGCTGCAAGGAGAATGCCTCAGCCCAAGGCCCACCTTCTTTTCTAATTATTTTTCAAAATAATACAATCCCGGGCCTGTTCTCGCCAGACAAATAATAATCATAACTAGCAATGTGCATGGAATGGGGGGTGGCTGATTTTGTGTCTCTGTGTAAAGAGCCAGGAGACACGAACAAGATAGAGGGGCCGTGTGCATCAGTTCCAGCGTTCGCAAGGCACAATTAGAGGCAAGGAAAGAAAAAACAGAAAATTCACAACGATAAAGGAAGAATGTGCTGTTATGTGAACGAAACTTTGTTGGCTTTCTGGCTGCAGCATTTTCAATTAAATTATCAAAGTCTTGAAGCCATAGCACCACTCATTTGAGCTCTGCAGAACAGGAAGAGAGAGGGAGAGTCAGGGCAGAGACAGCCATGGCTGGGAACCCAGTAGACATAGCCACAGGTTCCTTCTGTTGCCCTTTTAAGAAAGAAACAAAAGAGGCATGGGCCCATTGCCATTTTAAACTCACTCACTCACTCCCTTCCCTGCATCTGCTTTAGGAAGCTGCTGAGTGCTTTC
>JAHTLZ010000074.1:3247152-3290453 GCA_023846285.1 Phrynocephalus versicolor | reverse complement strand
AGAAGAAGAAGAAGAAGAAGAAGAAGAAGAAGAAGAAGAAGAAGAAGAAGAAGAAGAAGAAGAAGAAGAAGAAGAAACACGTTGAAATGCAAGAGATAGAGGTGAAGAAAAGTCCATGTTACAAAAAACAAAATCCTATTGCCACTTAAAACAGCATACTGTAATGTCTAAATACTTTTTTTAACATGCTTGTCGAGATGTGTAATTTTGTGAGTACAGACAGAATGTTGACACAATGAAGGGAGGTGTCGAAAAATGCAGCCCTAGAAACATACATTATGATTTTTTTTTTAAAAAAAGAGTTTGAAACAGCAGTTGATTACAAGTAGCGGCAACACAAGAAGCCAAGACAGGGCATAAAGTCATTGTGCATAAACACTCCCCTGCAAAAGGATTTTGTTCATGGCTGGCAGTTCAGAGTGGAAAGAAAAAGAAAAAGACTGAACTGTGCATCAGAATAGGCGAAATGTTGCAAAATATTGTCATGACAGGTGGGTGATGTCTGCAAGTTCTATCACTTGTGCAAAAAAAAAAATATATTTTACAAGTTTTCCTTCTGCCAGGCTTTCCGAATTTTAGTCAACAACAAGAATGCTAATATTTGTCATTGCCAAATTCTGAGTTACAAGCTCTTGGTGTTACTGGAGGTGTAAAAACCAATAAAGATTACTATTTTTAAAAATTCCTTTGTACATCGGACCCCTAGAGCTTGCAGGGCCTGGAAAAGAGATCATTGACATTTGTGGGAGAGGTGTGGACACCTGAGATAAATATAAATGTAGGGGAAGGTACGCACACGGCAACGTGCAACTCGTCAGCACAAGACGGCAACACAAAATGCTGCACCTAACAACCCGGCTGCTGGACACTAGACAACAACGAGCAGCAGGCATTGGGGTACATAGCAGCAGGGTTCATTTCCAGACAGCAACAAAAATGATCCTGGATTGTTCCTCCATAGATGCAACCTGGCAAAATGGATGCGAAAATTATTTAATAATTTTCCACGTGTGTCCAGTGATATACTTAAAAGCTAAATGCAAAAATAGGTTGCAGGCGATACCTTTATAGGCCACTATTAAAAATAAAAAAACAAGGAACATTGCAAGCCTTCTTGCAATGTTTCTTGTTTCTTGTTTTTGTTTTTAATAGTGGCCTATAAAGGAATCGCCTGTAATCTATTTTTGCAATTGTGTTTTTTGATGGCCACATGGCTCACCCCCCTTTTTACTTAAAAGCTAAAGACTCCTGAATGTAATAATGCTTTTTACCTTTAAACGACACATCCATTAGATATGTATTTTCTGCCTTTCGTTTTTTAAATGTGCTTTTTAGGCTATAAGCTCCTGCATTATTAAAATGTAGAAAAAACATTCTTATTGGATCCCCCACCCCTTTAGAATATAATTCTATTGTGGATTTAATTCTGATTTAAGTGTCTGCCTGCAGGTTAAGTTTAGGTTTCATAATTTTGGAGCCTTGATGCCTACAAGTTTTTTCAGTGCTGTATAAATGTTTTCGGTACATTCTGATTTATTCTTTCTTGAAGTTAATCTTGTGCTCATGGTGTACAGAAAAGCAATGTAGAGATATAAAGCTTTTAGAACAGACCGCCTGCTGTTGCCTTGAATTGTTGCAGCAATGAAAAGACATAGCTTCCAGATGCATTTTGGCATGATGGGAAACGGCTGTCTGATTTTTTACTGGAATCAACCCCTTTGAGGGAGAAATGCCAGTGTGACAAAAACGGGCGTCTGATTTTTCCCTGCAGGTCTCTCTTACATAAGAACAGCCCTGCTGGATCAGGCCAAAGGCCCATCTGGCCCAGCTTCCTCTATCTCATGGTCGCCCCACCAAATGCCTCTGGGAGCACCCAAGACTAGATCTCTGTCTCCTGAAACCACTCCCCTGCATCTGGCCCTTGAAGTACCCTGGTTTTAAGCCTGAAGGTGACACAACTCCATCATGGTTTGTAACCTGTGATGGACTTTTCCTCCAGGAATCTGTCCAGTCCCCCTTTGAAGGCATCCAGGCCTGATGCCATCACCACCTCCTGGGGCAGGGATCCTTCTCGCTTGTTGTATTGCTGAGCCACGAATGTCCCGTCTTGCAACTATGCATTTGGTTTCTTTTTCTTAGGTGCAGTGCTTTGCATTTATCCCTGTTGAATTTCATTCTGTTAGCTTGTATTTAATAACCTTTTCATTATTTTTTTCGTTCAGATACCTATCTGGTATAAGACTCAAAATTATCTCAATATATATCAGGTGGAGATAAATTACTTCAGGTGGAGGACAGGGAGAGTGCTCAGGCCACCATCTTCAAAACAAAGCTCTCTATAGCCAGCCATCCAATTGCTTTTGGTTTTTGAATGCAATACTGTGAACGCAAGCCGAATTCATTATTGAAGTAGTCAAATCTCTTACGGTCAGTTAAGATTTCTCCAGCTGGGAAACACCAGCCCTGCTTTCTGTTAGGGCCATAACAAGCTTTGCTACCAGGTCCTGCTGACATTTAGAGAAAATCAGCGGCTAGAAGGGGAAATTGACTGATGAATGTCAGGAAAATAATTGGCTCTATTAATTTCCTTCCCCTTTTGAGAGTGCCAACGGCGCCCCGGGCGTCAAAATTGCCAGATGCATCTCTGTTTACAATGTAAACCCAGATTAACAGCCCCGATCTGTGTTAGAAGTCTCACTGTTGAGGCTGACTCAAGCCATTTTGCTGCCTGAGGCAGGGGAGCCGGTGGCGATCCCACCCGTTCGTGTCAAGGTGGACAGAACCCCTGAAAAAAAAAATACACATTGTTTGGGCATGCGAGCCAGAAAAAAAAAACTATACAAGAATGTTTCTCACTCCTTGATAGTAGAAATCCAAGATCCAGAAATCAAATGCGCATCTCCTTTCAACACCACTGGGGTTAGGGGTTCCGGGTGCCTGTGTGGGACTCAAAATCCGTGTGTAACTCTTATATATCCCAAAGTCTAACTACAAAGTATATTTCCCAGCATTCCCCACCACTCTCCAAAGGGGCCACAGGGAGCTGCCAAGCAGGAGAGGGGGCCGGACAGGCCACTGCCGTCAGACTATGAGTGGCCGCACATTTCCAACAATGTGGCCAATGTAGGTCAGCCTGAGACCCAGCTTGCTCTGGACACATATTTACTTATTAGAATATTTATTTATTTATTTATTTATTTATTTATTTATTGGGAGGAAAACAGGCATATAACCAACAACCAGAGAGGATGATAGCCAGCAGAGGAGGACAGGAAATATGTACAGGCTAGCTGGAGATTCTGGGTTCTGTAGTCCATCTGAGACTTCTCCCATTTTATTACCACCTGCATCCATCCATAGGTGAAGGGGTGATAAGCTTGAGATTTGTGTGTCTGTCTGTCCATCCGTCTGTCTGTCTGTCCATCTGTCTATCTTTGTGTGCATGCTTTGTTTCTGGCTGTTGTTGTGAAGCTTAAAGATCCTTTGATCAAAATTTTAAATTAAAATCTTCAAAAAAAATCTTCAAAACGTAATTAACTTGCCATCAGAATACAGTGAAGAGGGTTGGATCTTGCACCACCGATTAAGAAAAAAACATGAGGATAAAATGTATAGCTTGTAATATCTTTCCTTCTCCTATAACACACAAACACACACACCACCACCATCGTAGAACTGAAGAATCGGAAAGGGACCCTCTGGATCAAGTCAAGTCCCCATCAAAGAGGGGATCGAACCCCCAACCTCAGACTCCCTAGCCAGGTGCCAAAATCACCAAGCATGTGACAGCAGTTTTGAATAAATAGTCTGGTGTCCTCCCCCCACTTAAAAGCATCAATTGCTAGGAAATGCTGGACACCCTGAACTTGATAATCCTAGCTCTACCTGCTGCGGCTGCTCCCCTTCCAACCCAGAAGAGGGTCAGCATTTAGCAATCCCAAGAGTTCTCTGACCCTAACCCTAACCCTAAAGCAATGCAAATCGAGGAAAAGACATGGGATCAGAGCTTGGCAGAGCCGCTTTTTCGGACTACAAATCCCAGCATCTTCTGGTGCTCCACGGGGTGCTGGGAAGTGCCAAAGACCTATGGACATTTGACTAAATCAAAACCCTCTCACTCACCATGTTCAAGCGCTCTTCTCCAAAGTTCCCTGCTGCTTTCCTTTGGTGGGAACTCAGGATGGCAGTTTTGGAAATCCTTTGTCCCAGGAAAAAACAAACACAAACAAACAAACGAGAAAAATCCCTGAAGTCTCCTTGGAAAAGGGCCCTTCTTCATCCAGGTCACCCCGTCAGTCCCGGGTGAATTGGTTCTCCGCTCAGGTCCAGCTGCGTGTAGGCTAGACCGAGGGGTGAACGTGTTTATCCCTCTGCTGCAGCTCTGCTCGCTTTGCCGTGGCACTACGGTGCATGTGTGTGTGTGTGTGTGTGTTTAATTTACTTAAGTGCCAAGGAATGCTAACCACTGACCAAAGTTTCAAAGAAAAACAGAATACTCCCTCGGAACTAGGAAGCCAAGAGGGAACACATTGTTCCAGCCATTATTACTAAAAACGGCTCCCGCCCTATTTTTAGGGACGAGTCTGGAAAAAGGGCGCCTGAGGGGGATATGATTGCGTGAGTAAAGTGGATAGAGGGACGCTCTTCTTCCTCTCACAAAATACCACAACTAGGGGACATCCACTCAGATTGAGGGTCGGGAGAGTGAGAACAGACAAAAGAAAATATTTTTTTTCACCCACCGTGTTGTTAGTCTGTGGAACTCCTGCCACAGGATGTGGTGATGGCACCTGGCCTGGATGCCTTCAAAGGGGGATTGGACAGATTCCTGGAGGAAAAGTCCATCACAGGTTACAAACCATGATGGAGATGTGTCACCTCCAGGCTTAAAACCGAGGTACTTCAAGGGCCAGATGCAGGTGAGTGGTATCAGGAGACAGATATCTGGTCTTGTGCGCTCCCAGAGGCATTTGGTGGGGCCACTGTGAGATACAGGAAGCTGGACTAGATGGGCCTTTGGCCTGATCCAGCAGGGCTCTTCTTATGTTCTTATGTTCTTATGACTGATCTGGACCAGACTAGGGGATGGGCAAATTGGGCCTCTCCGGAAAGGGCCGTATTGCAGATCCCATCATCCTTCAACTCTAGCTGCTGGGAGCTGTAGTCCAACATCTAAGCGGAGGGGATTTCCACTTCCCTGCTCCCGTAATAAACCAATGCCTGCCCAGCTCCACTTTCACAAGGAAGGGTTCTCGTGTAGAAATGGTGACGTGGAGAAAGATGGTGCTGGTGCTGGTGAGGAAATTGACTCACTTGAGGCAGTGTAGCTGGGTACCATCTCGCTCTCTTAGTACTGGAACCAGGATCATCCCCTGGAGGCAAAGGGAGGTCAGCAGAGGAGAAAGAAAAGGCTTTATTCACACAGCACATGGAGGAGCTGAGGAACTCACTGCCACAACATACAGGGATGGTTTCTGACTGCAAGATCATAGAATAATAGAATCCTAGAGTTGGAAGAGATCTCAAGGGCCATCTAGTCCAACCCCCTGCCATGCAGGAACCCCCATCACAGGACACCTGACAGGTGGACATCCAGCCTTTGCTTAAAAACCTCCAAAGAATGAGAATCCACCACCCTCCATGGCAGCATATTCCATTGCCGAACAGCTCTAACTGTCATGAAATTCTTCCTAATGTTCAAATGGAATCTCTTTTCCTGTAGTTTGAGACCATGGCCCTGCGTCCTAGTCTCTGAAGCCATGGAAAACAAACTAGTCCCCTCTTCAATGTGTCATCCTTTCAAATATTTAAACATAGCTATCATATCCCCTCTCAGCCTTCTTTTTGTAAAGCTAAACATTCCCATCTCCCTAAGCCGCTCCACGTAAGACATTTCTTCCAGACCTTCAACCATCCTGGTCGCCCTCCTCTGTACCCACTCAAGGTTGTCAACATCCTTTTTAAACTGAGGTGAACAGAACTGGACACAGGACTCCAGGTGGGGTCTGACCAGAGCAGAATAGAGTGGTACTAATCAGTGGTTCTCAACCTGTGGGTCCCCAGATGTTCTTAGACCACAACTCCCAGAAATCCTCACCAGCTCAGCGAGTGATGAAGACTTCTGGGAGTTGCAGTCCAGGAACATCTGTGGACCCACAGGTTGAGAACCACTGATCTAGATACTATGGTTCTGTTGATGCAACCAGGAATTGTGTTAGCTTTCTTGGCCGCCACATCACACTCTAGAAATCTGTTTTAGCTCTCTAAAACAGAATGAAACAAATTCATGGAGCTTAGGACCACTTGGGCAAACCTGCATCCAGTATCAGGAGCCCCATAATTTACCTTGCTGTGATGTTTTTACCTTGCTACTGAGTCAATTTTAATAATTTTCATGGTGGGGTTGGTTTGGTTTTACTAGATTTGAATTATTTTATGGTTACATTTGGCTTTACCTGTTCTCATTATTCTACAGATATTAAAAACCTCAGCAAGCACAATTTTGTATATCACTATTGTAGCCACTCCAGTATTCCTGCCAAGAAAACTCCATGGACACGGGATCACAAAGGGTCGGTAACGAATTTATTTATTTATTTATTTATTTATTTATTTATTTATTTATTTATTTATTTATTGCATTTTTATACCATGCCGATTTCCCAGAAGGGACTCTGGGCGGTCTACATAACTGCAAATAAGAAACAAACAATGCAAATTAAATAAACAGTAGAATGAACAAGTAAAATAAGCAAATAAACTCTTAATACATGCAAGAAACCGGCAAGAGACAAAAAAAAAGAATGTACAAATATAACGACACAACAACATGATAAATGTGGCAAATAAATGAATAAATCTTTTTTCCTCTCTGCCTAACATTTATGTGACACATGAGTGGGAGTGTTCTTGAGTCACAGCAGGTGACTCCCATAGACAACACACAATGGGTTTTGGAATAAATGTAGGGAATGCAAACCTTCCCTGATAAACTCTTGTTTCATACCACTCGTGTCTTACACAATTCCAGAGCAGTGGGATATGGTATAATAATCCATGTAGGCACAGAGATACATAATAGAGATACGTAGCTGGTTTTAAGGGTGCCATGCTGAGCCTTCCTTCCTGGAAGTACAATAAGCCAAACAGAAAACAGCAAGACTATCCAAGCAGGACGTGGGGAAATTATTTTCTTGGACTACAGGACCCAGAACCCTTCAAGTCAGTGTAACTGTGGCTACACCAGATGGCCCTTTGCTTGGATCTGGTGTAGAGACATTCTGCCCCCAATAGCAGAAGGCTCAGAACTTTTAAAACAGTTTGGAAAAGTTGGATGGGCACGTGGGCTGGATGATTCTGGTCCAAGCAAAACTAGTACCAAAGGCTTACAGGCCTTCAAATTGTCACTGGAAGATCAAAAGTCTGAATCAAGTCAATTTTGTTTTAGGCTAGAGAGACCCTTCGCATCCTGACCACCAATTTTTTGAACTGTTGCCGTCTGGCAGGAGATATAGGACTCTTAGGTCAAGGACAAATAGACTAAAGAACATTTTTTATTCTAGAGCGGTATCTAAGTTAAATGCGACGGTTTTAGCATCATCTTAAGCAGTTTTCAAGCAGTGTTTTAAATTTTGTAAGTGGTTTTAAGAGTTTTTAATATTTTGTATGGTATTTTATGTATTATGTGTTTTGTATGGTGCTTTGTTGTTCTGAGTGTCGAGTGGAACAGCACTCTAATTTCATTGTGCATATCTTGTATATGCATAATGACAATAAAACTCTTCTATTCTATTCTATTCTATTCTATTCTACTCTATTCTACTCTACTCTATTCTATTCTATTCTATAGGTGCTCAGATCTGAAGGTTTTTTTGGAGTGCCACTCCCAGTATCCTCTACCTTGCGTAGTCCAAAAAAACGAATCCTGCCCAGCTTTACTCTGGGCATGTGCGAAGAGGAGGAGAGAGAACCTCAGGGAAGGACAAGAAAGCTGGAGAAACGTGAAGGGAGTAGAGGAAAAGAAGAGAACTCGATGTGAGATGGATGAATTTGCATGACCTGTTTATTACACAAGCCTTGAAAGAGACTCGCTGGCACAAAACACCCTTCCCATTCGCTTGGAAAAGAAACCTAGGCTATGAGAGACGGGGGAAGGTATTATCGTGTGTAACATCTTGCTACATTTCTTTCTTTTTTATTTACATGCAACAGAAGTAATAAAGCAAACATATTACTCTAACAAGACTCATGAAAAAAGAAAATAAGTAGGAAAAAGACTAAGAAAAAAGGGCAAAAACATTAAGATGCCTCCTCTAATTCCCTGTTTTTAACTTGAGAATATGTCATATATGTTTTGGGCTGTATATTGTCCCTCATTACTGTAAGCCACCTCGGGTCCTTTTTCCAAGGAGAAAGGTAGGGTAAAAATATTCAAAATAAAATAAAATAAATACTATACATACAAATACATGTACAGTGGACCCTTGTATAACAAACAGTTTGTATAACATAAAATTTGTACAACATAAAAATTCTGGAGATAGGGGAAATTTGCTTAACATAATCGCCTATGGGGCGAATCTGTACAACATAAAAATGGGATCACTCTGTTTTCAATGCATTCCTATGGAAATTTGTATAAAGGAAAATTTACTTAACATAATTTCATTTGGAATGAATTAATTCCTTTATACAAGGTCCCACTATACAGGCTCTACTGCTTAGATGCCCTAAGCACATCGGATCTCCCCTGATTTCGGAAGCTAAGCAGGGTTGGCCCTGGTTAGTACTTGGATGGGAGACCACCAGGGAATAGCAGGTGCTGTAGGCGCCTGGAGTAGGAACTGGCAAACCACTCCAGCATTCCTGCCAAGAAAACTCCATGGACATGGAGTCAGGACTGTAAGGACACTACACACATATTTGAGCAATTCAACTTAAGAGCAGAATTTTCGCTCTACTTACAATTTTTTTTTAATTTTTAGATTTTTAATTTTTTTTTACCTCTGCTTAAGAATTACTCGATTTAAGAGCATGCATTCGAAACGGATTAAACTCGTAAGCAGAAGTACCACTACATACATATACAGTCATGTACATCTTGCTACATTTCTGATGGTTTCGGAGTCGGACTCTTCAGGAGCAAACCTTGGAGGCGTTAGGACCACGAGGATCCCGGTCCCGGGAGCCCTCCTTTCGCCGCTCAGGGAGGCGGGGCCTCGAGGGGGCGGGGTGTGGTGGGCGTGGCCTCCAGGGAGAGGGGCGTGGCCAGGCCGCCCGGGACGGTCCTCCTGAGGCGAAGTTGGCGTCCCCTCAGAGCGGCGGCCGAGACCGCGCGAGAGATGGCGGCGAAGCGGCGGCTGGTACTCTTCGACCTGGGCGGCGTCCTGCTGGGCCCCGGCCTGCAAACGTTGTTCCAGCGCTCCGAGCAGTCGCTGGGCTTGCCCGGGTGGGTTAAGAGGACAGCCACGGACGGAGGGGGGGGGGAATGGGAGGCAGGCGCGGCCAATCCGCCCGCCCGCGTCTCTTTCGTAGCCGGTCTGGCGTGCAGAGATGATCTCTCAACCTTGCTTGTCGCGCCCGCCCGCGCAATATCGCGCCCCCTTTTCTTGCCTGCTCCAGTGGGGGCGCCCGTCCTGGGTGGGGGAGTTACTTTTTTTGGACTACAGGGGCTGGTCTTTCTATGGGGTAGGGGTTGTTTCTGGGAATAGGACAGGTTTTGGCTCTTTCTTCCTGGAGGTTCATCCTGGCTGGCATTTGGTGAGCCTGCCATGGTTGGGGGAGGGGAGGCAGAGAAATGAGCTGCCCTCTGTCCATGCCCAGAGGCTTTCCACCTCCTTTGCTCAGGTCCTTGCTGCTAGTGATAAGCTGCTGGCACTGAACCTAAACTTGATAGCAAGTCCTTTCCAAGCGGCACAAGGTGGATGATGATGAGTTCTGGATTTTGCAGCGAATATAAAGGTTTATTTTATGCCATGCGCCTCAACTGTTGGCATTTTGAGGGTGCTTGCAAGGTGGCTTTGAGTGTGCAAGCACGTCCTTGATCCTCAACTCAGAATGATGCGATTCATGGCTTGGGAAAGATACTTTTTAAGACTTAGGATTCCTATCATCCTCAAACCGATAGCAGAGCTGGAATATTATGAGAGTCATAATCTCTTTAAAGTGTTGTACAAAATGAACTTTCCATGCCCTGGTCCCTCTTCCTTTATGATGCAGTCAGATATGGTAATAATGTATTTGTGTGCCCTCAGGGCCATGGCGCTTTATAATATAATGTTTATTTATCTATTTATTTGCAATATTTCTATCCAGAACTTCGCTGCAGAAGGACCCAAGGAATCTTACACCATAAAGCAGTATTTAAAAGCTAAAAAAGGTGTGCAAATGTTATGAAAGAATCAAACAAACGCCATATTATATTAAAGTAATAACTAAAATAAATATTAAGACACATTCAAAGCAGTAGAGCGCAACAGACCATTTAACCGCCCCAGGTAGTTCAGTTTGCACTAAGGGGGCGGTATAGAAATATAAATAAATAAATAAATAAATAAATGCATCCCAACAACAACAACAGTCATAATGATACTAGTAATAATGTGGCATTATGTCAGTTATGGTATACAGCAGCGATGGGGAACCTTCTAGAGCAGGCCTGCCCAAAGTCCGGCCCGGGGGGGGCGCCGCCCAAATCCGGCCCGCCAGGCCATTCTGAGTGGCCCGCGGCTGGCTGGCCCACCCCTCCCTCCCCCTCCTTCACCCCATTTTTTTTAAGAAAGTGGGTGGGGCTTGCAGCGTGGTGGCAGGGTTGGGGAGCAACCGGCCCCTGACACATTCTCAGCCACCAAATCTGGCCCTCCTTACAAAAAGTTTGGGCACCCCTGTTCTAGAGACTGCCCAAATTGCAATTCAAAACCCACTATTTTTTTTTTTTGCAAAGTGCCAATCCAGTAATTTAATCTGTATACAGGTGGCTATGAAGGGGCGATGTTGGGTGCTCACAGAAAGGGATCCGAGTGCCACCTTTGGCACCCGTGCCATAGGTTCACCATCACTGCTATATAGTGACCTCCCCAACTCCCGGGACTTTCCAGGTAGAGATTACAGTACTCAGAAGTGGTTGACTGATCACTTCTTTTGAAAAGACCAGCCTGGGACTGGGCCGTTTGTCCAAGATTACACATTCTGGCTCTTCTCCTGGGGACTCGCCAGTGAGGAATCGAACTCTCAACCTCAGCAGCCAGATACGTTAAATACTTTATCTCACTTACCATGGCACACAGAGCAACAACATAGCAAAATTAGTATAGGTGACTAGGAAGACACATAACTATATTCTAGACCCGATCAAGCCTGAACTATTATTAGAATTAATAGGCCTGACCTGGGTGGATAAAATGAATGATTTTTTTTTAAAAAATGATTGATTTAAATTAATTTTTAAAAATGTAAATTGTCAAAAAAAATCTGATTTTTAAAATTCAACTCTCAATATAAATTCATTTGGTTAAAATCAAATCCACTCTAGGTCTGAGGATAAGGCCATGCTGTCAGATGGGTGGTAAATAAATAAATAAATAATCAATCTTTGGATGGTTCTTAGGAGGGCATAACTCAACAGAAAAGCCTATAGTAGTAGCAAAACTGCCAAGTCTTAGAAAAAGAAGACCAGACATGATTTGAATTGACTCAGTAAAGTAGATTACAGCCTTTAGTTTGGAAGATGTGAAAAGGACTAAATGGCAGGATGTTTTGGAGGTCATTAATTCTTAAGGCTCCCATGACTTGAGAAACCACTTGAAGGCACCTAACAAAAACATACAAATTATTTCTGTTTTAATTCTATTTGTATGGAGTAGCTATAAACACAAAAATCATGGATCACAATAATCATTTCCCATATATTTTTATTTAATTTGTTTTCAACTTCCTTTCTTATTTTTCAAATCGTTTGTAATCCTGGGGCAGCTAGTCAAGTGTGTATTTGCCCGTTATTACTGTCATATTGAAAACACAGAGTAGAATCCAGTTGATAGTCCCAAGCAGAGCAGATTCTGCAGCCAGGTACCTAAGCCATAGTTTGGACGTGGACTTCTAGCCAACTTCCTTTGTGTGTGTCCAATATGTGGTCTATGCGGCCCCAGAACAAATCATCTGTTGTGTCATTACAGTCGTGACCGACTCTTCGTGACCCCACATCCACGGAGTTTTCTTGGCAGGAATACTGGAGTGGTTTGCCAGTTCCTACTCCAGGCGCCTACAGCACCTAGTATTCCCTGGTGGTCTCCCATCCAAGTACTGACCAGGGCTGACCCTGCTTAGCTTCTAAAATCAGGCAAGATCAGATGTGCTTTTTAGGGCATCTAGGCGGCAAACAAATAATCTGCATTTCCATTATTTCTTATGGGGAAATTTGCTTTGATATAAGAGTGTTTTGGTTTACAAGCATGCGTCCGGAACAGATTATGCTCATAAAGCAAGGTACTACTGTACACCTTTCTGTACAATCCAGAAAACATTCTATCATCCTTACTGTTTTGGCGGTAATGGGTTTTTGAATAAGGGACCAATCACGGGATGTTTCTTAATCTTCATCCTCCTGCATTGAAAATGCCCAAAACCTTGCACTGTGGATACTTTTGGAACACCTTATACTCTGAGTGTAAGCAAAGGGCTTCAAGTTAATGGAAGAGCAACGTTTATACATCCTGTGTCCAGATGAGGCTGACCTACTGGCAGCCAGAGTGTGTCATTTCTGCTTCTTAGCATGACCTGAAAAGATTATAGGACTTTTTTTTGTCCCTGTATAGGGGTAAAAAAAAAAAGAACAGTGCAGTGGCTCAAGGTGGTCACTGTTATTGGCTGTAAAAATAAAATAAGTGAAAAGAGAACAATGTGACAGAGCGGACAGTCAGAAAAGGAAGATAAAATGTACATGGCCTTTGGGTGAGTTTGGGTGTTGTTTGCAATGTGGTAGACCTGGTAGGTCTAGTTCTGCTTCTGTGCATGAACTTGGGAACATAACCAAAGACTGCTGGACTGAAACCTGGTTTGTTGCTCCAAACTGTCCTTCCCTTAAGCCACAAAGGGTTTGGGTCTGGAGGAGGAGGGGGAGGAAGGGGGGAAAGAGTGAGTTACAGCTTGATAGGTTGGAGGGGATGTCAGTCATTGGCACCGGAGGCTGCAATTGGCTGAGGGTGCCTGTATAGAGGCAAGTTCTCTGTGGCACCTGCAGCCGTGGCCTGCCAAAGGGGGCTTGTCGCCTCTTCCAAGCAGGGCAAGGGGCCACCACCACATGAGGAACTGTATTAAAGGGTCGCGGCATTAGGAAGGTTGGGAACCACTGCCTTAAGCCAAGGTTGTCTCTTGAAACAGAATCCGTGTATCGTGAGTATAGATAGGCTCAAAGTGAGCCGTCCCGCTTCGACAAAATTTGTGGCACGGGTGCCTTGCATGTGAATTTTGACCCAGTGGGACAAATCGCTTCGTGCCCTTCTTTCGTTGTGAGAGTAGCCAGTTTTGGCCAAAATGCGCTTCGGCTTCTGGAGAGATGGAGAAAGATGCGTTTTGATTGCTGTGTCGTCTGGATAGAGCAGGGGTCCCCAACCTTGGGTCCCCAGACGTTCGTGGACTGACTCTTCCTTCAACCATGAGCTGTGCAGGTCAGGATTTCTGGGAACTCTAGTCCAAGAACAATTGGAGACCCAAATTTAGGAATCTGTGGTAAAGAGTGTCGGTTGAGGATTCATTCCAAAGGGATCGAAGCAAAATAAAGCAAGCGTCTTGTGGTCCTTGAAAGACCATTAGGTTTTATAACTAGCGGATGGACTGGAGCCCATGAAAGCTGACGCCAAATGAACGTTTTCAGTCTTTGTAGCAGGGCAAGACTCTTTGTTGAGTTGCCTCATTTGCCTTGAATCATAGAGTTTTGCTGCAGCTGGCCCCAGAAGGAGCAGATTAACTTCTCTTTATCTGTGGCTGTGAACTTCAAAGACCCCCACATGAAAGCTCTTTTTAATAGGTGTTTGAATTGGGGGAAAAATAACTAGCTGGGGGAATGTTCCCGTCGGAGGAAGCAGAAAAGGGAAACGTCCTTGGCCTTGGTTGATCTCGCTGGCCTGTTGTTTTTTTATACAGCTTCGTGTGGGGCGTGGAGTCGCAGTCAATATCCCTCTATAGGAGGCTGGTGATGCCTCCTATAGAGGGATATTTTGTTTTAAAGTCTTTCTGAGTTTACAGAAGGGAGAAACCCCAGCCCCCCAACCCCAAGTCCTGGAAGGGGTCTCCCCACTCTTAGCAAATGCATTCATGGAGCTTGAATGTGAACCGGGGCAGATCTGTATAGGAAAGATTGGTCAATAAATGGCATCTTGCAGCTCTTCCTCATTTGTGTCAGAAGTAGAGATGGGCACGAAGCGCGCACACACATCTGGCTGCCTTGCTCGCAAGCTTTGGTAGGCCACTCAGGTTCTCTGTTGCCAGCTGCCCACTCCAGGCAGGAGCTCAGGCTTCCCTTCCCCACCTCCTCCAGCAGCTGACCAGTCAGACGAGGATGTGGGACTGGGTTAGGGTTAGGGTTGGACAGCTGGCGATGCTTGTGAGTGGAGCAGCTGGCTGGAGGAAGTGTGTGGAGGGGGTGGGGGGAGAGAAAGGGAATGCACAGCAGCATAGGTACGAACTGAGACGAAGCACTTCATGCCCATCTCTAGGGCTCAAAAGTAATCCAGAGTGGAAGGATGAACCAGCAAGGTGCTATCGTTGTGCATGGGTAAAAGGTAAAGGTCCCCCCACCGCACATGTGTGCTAGTTGTGTCTGACTCTAGGGGTGGTGCTCATCTCCGTATTCAAGCTGAAGAGCCAGTGTTGTGCAAGTCCGTGGCCATGTGGCTGGCATGGCTGCAAGGAAACACTGTTTTACCTTCCCATTTTTACTGCGGTACCTATTTATCTACTTGCATTTTTTACATGCTTTCGAACTGCTAGGTTGGCAGAAGCTGGGGTGAACAGTGGGAGCTCGCTCCGCTGCGTGATACTTGGGATTTGAACCAGTGAGCTGCTGACTTTGTAGCTGACAGTTTTCAGTGCTCTAGAGTCTAGCCCACTGAGCCCCAAATGTGCTCGCAGTCCTCGCCTTATTTGAGGAGGCTCCTTCTGTGCCCCTCATTCAGTACATAAAGGCATCACTGAACTATTTGAATTTTTAGGATATTTATAATCTGACCTTTAACCTAAGAACTCAGAATACAGTAATGTGTTAAGAAATATACCTTAAAGCAGTGAAATGGCTTAAAGCAATTAAAACATTTTAAAAAATGCTGCCCCGGTTCTGTGGCATGGCCTGAACCCCCAACTGGAATGGGTCAAGGCAGGCAGACCATCCTCTCTAGGAACGCTTTGGTACCCATGCTCTCAGACCCTGTGCCTATACAGTAAAAGGATCTATAGTTATTCAGATAATCTGTTACCCAATTAGGTCTGTTCAGGATCGGCCCACACAATCACTGACTTCAAAGGAAAGTTAAATAGCCTTCCTGGAAAAGGGAGCTAACCATCTGTCTGGCCCAGTCTTTTTTGTGAGTTCTCTGGTGGATGTTGCATTTTGGCAGCCATGCCAGGCAAGAATCAAGTGAGGGAGAGGTGGCCAAACACTATGCCAGCACTCCATCTCCCTCTTCGGAAGGAGCAGGCTGAAATGGATCTAAGAGACTTGGGCAAGGTGGTATGCCTGGTGGGTGTCTCAGGTAGATCTGCTGAGGGAGTCAAGATCCTTTCGGACGGCATCAGCCTTGGATTCAAAGTGAGCTGCAAAGCGACCTCAAAGCGATGGGAGCTTGCTTGGGTAACTTGAAAAGGGGGTTTAGAGAGGCGGATGTCAGTCATGGCCATCGAGGACTGTTGTCCCACGATCCCATCCCTTCATTGTAGGATCCATGCTCAAGAGATGTGGGCTGCTTTGGAACAGCCGGGTTTATTAAGCTGGGAGCGGGGAATTGACAATAAAAGGTCTTTTATTCAGACATGGAATTGGACTGCAAACCGTCCTGATTCTGAACCAATTCCGGCCTCCATTGTACATTAACCCCTTTGGCCGGACCATCCCTGGCTCTTCCAGCATTTGGAAGGCTCCGGGGGCGGGCGGGGGGGGGTTGCAAGTCAAGAGGTGCCACAACCTGGATTGCTGAACGCTAGATTTAACTCATACCATAGTGGGTAGTCTGCATAATTAAATTTTAAACCGCCCAGAGAGTTCTTTAAGGGCTATGGGGCGGTATTTTGCTTTTGCTTTTGTCCACTACTATCCGTAGCTCTTTTCTGTACTCTTCTTCAACAGTCCCCCCAACCCTCCCCCCCTCCCAGGATATAGCATGACCTGGTGGGATGGGAAGAGGAAATGAATGTAGTTTTTAAGGATTACTTGTCTGGAGTTGTTCAATTATATTTTAATTAGTGTAATATTTAACTGGTTTTTGATGTTTAACTTAATCAGTTTTAATTATTTTAAATACTGTGAGCCGTCTTGGGTCCCCTTATTGGGAGACAGGCAGCCAATAAAAGCCTGAGGGAAGGAAGGAAGGAATTTGATAGGAACTTGGTCTGTAGTGTCAACTGAAGGTTGAGGAGTCGTTGATGTTGCTGAGTTTCATCCTTCTATCATGTTTTTTTTTCTGTTTGGACAAATACAGATTATATTATGTAGAAACACTCTGAAATATTTGGGTACAAATCGTGCCAGGCAGCCTTCAAGTCAGCTGAAAGCGAGTTGGTTGCAATTTGTAAGATAAATAATCGGGGCAGGTAGCTGTTGTGAGTTTTTCAGGCTGTTTGGCCGTGTTCTGGAAGTTTTTCTTCCTGACGTTTCACCAGACTCTGTGGCCAGCATCTTCAGAGGGCAAGGAGCTCAGGGAACTAGGAGTTCTCTCCATATTCCGGCAGTGGAATATGCTGCCCCAAAGGAGGGTGCTGGAGTCTCCTTCTTTCAAGGTTTTTAAGCAGAGGCTGGATGGCCATTTGTCGGGATTCTTGTGATGGGGGTTCCTGCATGGCAGGGGGTTGGACTGGATGGCCCTTGAGGTCTCTTCCAACTCTATGATTCTATGAGTCTGTCCCAAATAATTGGGAGAGATAAGTGTTGATGCACCCCTATAACGTATGTATTTAAAGCACTGCTCAGCAGACTTCCAAGAAGTATTGAGATGTATGTCTGTCATGAAGCTAAATAAAGACTTGAAATTTGGAACTGTAATGTGAACATTGACTAAGATGCGTCCCTTTGAGTCAGCTGTTGTGCTATTAAAAATGACTCTTTATGAGTCTGGATAGCAAGACCAGAAATGACAAGTATATAAAATGAAATAATTATAATTTAATTTCAAAAGAAAGAGTGTGGCAATAGCAGTCCCATTAAACATTGGGTGCCAGCACCTAGTTCAAATGCGTAGTTCATTGAGGATCCGCAGTCTCTTAAGAGCTCACCAAACAGATGTTGTGTTTTAATAGCTCTAACTATTGTTAGAACTACTGACCAGATGGATGGGAAGTAGATAGACAGACAGGCAGACAGACAGGCAGACAGACAGGCAGACAGACAGATAGATAGATAGATAGATAGATAGATAGATAGATAGATAGATAGATAGATAGATAGATAGATAGATAGATAGATAGATAGATAGGTAACTTCTGAATACATCTCAAGGGCAGTGGTGATTCTTTTGTAGTATTCTGCAGGGTACTGCCACTGTTACTACTTTGAAATAATTGCTGAGCATTGGGTCTCTTGAGTTCCAAGGGATGTTTTCTGTTTTTTAACTGCACCTTGCTTTCCTATTATGCTCATTCCTCCCTGCTCAAGCCATGCACTGAAATACCCTCCCTCTCTTCACTTCCCTGAATCCACTTTTAAATCCCTTTTTTTAAAAAAATAAGGAAGCCTCTTCTAGATTGCCTTGACACGTTGTTCTCCTGGCATTCCTTCACTCATGGAGCATCCAGAGGAGCCCACCTCCGAATGGCTCTGATAGGTTTACCTTTCCACACCTGAAGGGGACTGAGAACTCTTCCATCTCTGGTGCTGGTGGAACTGCTTCTTCCATCAAGTTTGACCTTTCCTTCCATAAACTACTAGACTCATTCTGGCTTTTTTCCTTCCCGTTTGGCAGCTCTGCTATGTTTCACTTATTTGCATAAATTGTCCAATTTTGACGGTCATCATGGGTCCTTGGGAGCAATTTAGAATTATAATGAGAAAAAACTGGCCTGCAATAAAATCGCAATAAAGATGGGTTAGGGCTGAAGAACAAACCACACGCTTTGCCTGTCCAAAACTACAAATGGTGTCTCTGGAATCAACTTAAAAAAAAATCTCCTGTAGAGCAAAGATCCTTCTAATTTTTAGCTGCAATGGGTGGGACTCGGTCTCTTCTGTGCACGATTTGGCCCTGGCATGCGCACACGTGCACTTCCCCCTCTACCTTCTCCCAACATGGGTTCTGTTGTCACCTGAACCAAAGGAGGTGAAGATTATTGCTGTCAGTGTTTGTGGGAACCTTGGCTGTAGGTCACCCTAGGATAGTGATGGCAAATCTTCAGCACTCCAGATGTTCTGGACCACATCTCCTGCAATCCTTTGTCCTTCCTGCTAGAAGAAGAGGTGACTGCTGTCAGCCTTGACAGCTTTAGGAAAGGATTGGACAAGTTCATGGAGAACAAGGTTATCAATGGCTATCATGATGGATGCCTAAGGACAACCTCCAGGTTGGAGAGATAGAACATAAGAACACAAGAACAGCCTTGCTGGAATAGGCCTTTCAATGCCATTTGCAGGGAATCGTAAGCAGAAGACCTCTGCTTGGGAATCCCTTGAAGCAAAGGGTGAGCCACTGTGTGAGACAGAATGCTGGACTGGATGGGCTGCAGCCTTTTCCAGCAAGGCTGTCCATATGTTCTTATGCTCTTATTGGCAATACAGGCTTGGAATTCTGGGAACTGTGGTCCAAACAATCTGGAGTGCTGAAGGCCCACCACCACTGCCCTAGGAGGTTTGAGTAAACATCTGGAAGGCCTAATTCTCTTGTCTTCATTAAAGAATGCTGTGTTTTCTAGGGAGAGTCTTCCATTTCCATAGAAAAGAGTTGCATCTCGAGATGATGTCTAATAAACACTCTGGCCCAAATTAGCCATTCTTAGTTTTCTGAAAAGGATGGGGACTCATCCTTTCACCTGAGACTGAAACTGGGGTTTGTTTGTTTGTTTTCAGTGACTCGGGATGAAATCCACTTATTTCCCTTTTTTTTCACTAGGGGTAAAAGCTTATTTTTCAAAGGGACTTGGCACTTGGTACCAAAGACTCAAACTCACACCCACAGATGTGCCAACATCCCCGGTTAACTGTGAAGGAGCCAGTGAAAAAGGAAGCATGTGTTGCTTTGACTCTGGTTTCTTTTGGACCTTGGCAACCACAGTCCTCCTTTGAGTAATCCATTGTTCAGGCTCACCTGTGTGAGTATGTCAGCAGCACACTTTGCTTTGATACTACCTTAATTACAGGTTACGGGATTTCCTGGCAAAAAGAAGGCTGGTGCAGGAATCTGAGGTTTGGCCCATTTCCCATCCATTATCATAATGAAAGGTTTTGAAATTCCTTTGGTACTCTGCATTGAAATACGTATTCATCTAGGGAGGAAAAACCACAAAGCGTCTTTGCCACTTGATGGGTTGTGTGCTGTTAAAAAGTATGTGCACTTGTTCAAGACCTGCCTGACCCTTGGTTGGGTCTACCCCCAACCCTTGAGCGCTGATTCCTCACCTCCTTTGAAATCGGCCAGCAAAACCTTGATTCGACTTCTGTCCCCAAGATCTGTTTGTCATGAGCATATGGGAGAGGTTTTATCTCTCTGATGGTTGCGGCTGCGTTGCGAAACTCCTTCCCGTGGGTGCAGGGAGGCAGCGTCTGTGATTTCTTCATTGCCTTCTTCAACTAGTTCTTATTCCAGCACGTGTTTAATTAAACTGGGGGCGCTTTTACACGACCCCTAAGATCTGCTGGCAACTTAAATTCGGACCAGAGATCTTGGGGGTTTGCTCCTCTTCCTGTGTTCCCACCCCTCCGCACTCCCTTGCTCCTGTCTGCGTGAGGGGAGGGAGAAAAAAAAGGGAGAAGAGAATGCAGGCTCACCTCTGCTCTGGGAAGCATTCCAGTCTCTTAAAGGGGCGGGGGGCAAAAAAACAAAAAACAAACAGAAGGCGAGGACAGCCCGGCACTCACTGCTTTGCAATCTGCATCAGAAATTTTTCACCTTCGGAAACCAGGTACTTGGAAAATGCGCTGGGACGCCCTTAGGTGGGCATGGTTGTACTTAATTTTTTTTAAAGTCCGGAGCTGGTGGGAAATCAATTTTAAGCTCCGCATCTGGGAGCCCTTTGCCTCGGATTTTAGGGGTCATGTAAAAGCGCCCTGGCTGTATGTAAGTAAAAAAAAAAAGCCTTCCTATCTTGGGTTGCTTTTATAGGGGGTCTCTGCATATCCCCCTCCACTTTTGTCATGGTTCATCATTGTTTCCCATGATTTTTTTTACATCCGTTCAAGTGGAAAGATGAGGCAAAGATTGGCTTAGAGATCTCTCGGGCATACCGGGAAGGAACCGGCCGCAGTTCTGTTAGAAGATGGGCAGTAAATAAATAAATAAATAAATAAATAAATAAATAAATAAATAAATAAATAAATAAATGGGTTCTGGCTTGCTGAGGCTGGAACCGGGGGGGGGGGGCTCTGCCCTTTGCTGGCTCCGTTCCTTCCTCGGCGGCTGATCTCAGCAGGTTCAGCAAGGGGATGATTTGTCGGCTCCTTGGACACTCCCATGTGGGGTGCCCCAAGGGTCGGCAATCTCACTCGTGCTGTTCAATGTTTATATGAGGCCGCTGGCGGAGGTCATCAGGAGATTTGGAGTTCACTGCCATCAGTACGCTGATGACACGCAGCTCTATCTCTCCTTTTCTTCCTCTGCAGAGGAGGCAGTACGCTCCCTCGACCTGTGCCTGGAGGCGGTCTTGGAATGGGCCAGGACCAACCGGCTCAAGCTCAACCCAGAGAAGACTGAGGTTCTGTTCTTCAGGGCGCCCTCGTCTGGGTACAATGGCCCCCTCCCTAGACTGGGGGGGTGTTTCCCTCCAGCCTACGGACAGGGCCAGGAATCTGGGTGTGGTCCTGGATGCAGCCCTCTCCCTGGAAGCCCAGGTGATGGCGGTCTCCAGGGCCGCTTTTATCCATCTCCGCCGGATCGCCCAGATCCGACAGTACCTCAATGAGTCCTCCGTGAGGACAGTTGTGCAGGCCCTCGTGATCTCGAGGATCAACTACTGCAATGCCCTCTACGTGGGGTTGCCCTTGACCCTTGTCCGGAGGCTCCAGCGGGTGCAGAATGTGGTGGCCAGACGATTTGAGCACATCACCCCGCTTCTGGCTCGCCTGCATTGGCTGCCCGTTGTCCTCCGGATAAGGTTCAAGGTCCTGGTTTTGATTTTCAAAACCCTCCACGGCTTGGGACCAGAGTACCTGTCGGAGTGTATCTCCCAGAGGTCAACTGGGGTCAGGCCCACGAGAATGGCGCAGGCGCACTCACTTAGGGTGGCCACACCCAGGAAGGCGCGGAAATCGCTGACGCGCAACCGCACCTTCTCTGTGGTGGGCCCCACATTGTGGAATCATCTGCCTGGTGAGCTGCGCCTTGCACAGTCCCTGCCCGCCTTTAAAAAGGCTTTGAAAACTCTCCTTTTTAAAGAGGCATATGGCGACCTTTTTACTTAATTCCCCCCCACACACTTTTGCCACCCACGTTGCCTTTTGTGGAGGGGTTCCCCCTCCTTATTTTACTAGTTCTCTGTTGTTCTCTCCCCCCCCTCTTTTTTCTGTTATATATTGATGGTTTTATCTTGATTGTAAACCACCCAGAGTTCCGTCCAGAAGATGGGCGGTATAGAAATACAATAAATAAATAAATAAATAAATAAATAAATAAATAAATAAATAAATAAATAAATAAATAAATAAATAAGAGACTGCGACCATGTCCGCTCTTATGTAGTTATGAGATATGGTTCCCTGGCAGCACTGTTTGGTACAACCCTATGCCCTGAGCTAGTTCTCAACTGACCAGGGGCACCTTGGTTTTGTCTAGGTTAAGTTTCAGTTTATGTGCCCTCATCCTGTCCATTGTACTGATATCAGACGCTGATCTAGAACTGAAAAAGCCTCCTTGGGTTGAGATGGCAAGGTGTGTGTGCTCTTTGTAGCTTAAATTTTACATTTTAATGTTCTAAGATGCCTCTCCTAATTCCCTGTTCTTAACTTGAATATGTTTTGAATGTTCTGGGCTGTATATTGTCCCTCATTATTGTAAGCAACCTTAGGTCCTTTTCCAAGGAAAAAGGTGGGGTAAAAATATTCTAAATAAATAAATAAATAAATAGGGTGTCATCTGTGTACTGGTGACACTGAACCCCCAAACTCTGGACACCCTCTCCCAGTGTTTAGCGTTAGGGTTAGGGTTAGGGTTGTGGTGAACAAAATGTTTTGAATGTTGTGCTGCACAGTTGCCCTTTTTGTGAAATATTGTGCAACTTCTCTAATGCTGCAATTATTACAACTTTTAAGAATCTGAAGCATGGAGAGGGTGGTTCCTTCCTTCCTTTCCTTCCTTCCTTCCTTCCTAAATCTGCTGCGTGCCCTGCACTCAGAGATGATTGAGAACTGATCCTGCCTTTATGACTGCCTTTCGAGTCTCCTATCTTGGTTGGAAGAAGCTTTGGGCAACGCAGCTGGGTCATCTCTCTCTCTCTCTCTCTCTCTCTCTCTTTCTCTTTCTCTTTGTTTTGCTTCTCAGTATGAAAGAACTCCTGATACACTTGTTTGCAAACCACAGTGACTGTGGGGGAACCCCACATTGTCCGAAAATGAGCATTTTGTGGGATTTAAGGTGTCTTATTGTGTTGAGGTGGCTATGGGACCACTGGGGGATGTTCAGTGGTTTTCTGTGTAAACTGGGAGAGACCAGGTTCGGGGTTGAACAGTTCAAAGCATATTCATTCATTCATTTAGAATAGGGCTGCAACTAGTTTAATTTTGTGCCTCTCTATTCCATCTTCTAGTGGTTTTTTCACTAATGTCATTCTGCACCGTGGCCTTGATGGACCTTTTGCGAGAGGAATGACTGGCCAAATCGGATTAACACAGGTAATAATGTGGTTTGGGTGCGTAAAGATGCAGTTTGGTTCAGAACTTGGAATTGAAGAGTTTCTGATAATGTACAAATAGTGATACCTTGGTTTACGAGTGATTTGCAAGATGAGGAACCATTTCTTCTTAACCTTGCCTTGATCAACGAGCAGTGTCTTGCAATATGAGCATTGGAGCAGGTCACATGATTGCAAGTGAGCCAATTGTAGCTCCCTCCCTCCCTCCCTGCTGGATTGTAGGGGATTGTCGGGTAAGCCTCAAAAGCAGGGGGAGGAGAGAAGAATGGAGGTGTCCCTTGCACCAGCCAGGGTGTTTTCAAAGGAGAGTGCAGGTTAGTGTTTTATTTTTCTTTATATGTTTAATTAATATGTTTTCAAAAAATACTATTTTAAACCATTTCTATTTATGGGGCAGCAAGTGAAGTGTGCATGTGGCCACAAATTGCATTTTATTATTGTCACATTAAAAACAGAGTAAAATCCAATTGTTAGTCCCAAGCAGTGCAGATTCCGCAGCCAGGTACCTAAACCATGGTGTGGACGTGGACTTCCAGCCAACTTCTTTTGTGAATGTTGGCATTTTGTGTGTATAGTATGTGGCTTATGGGGCCCCAGAACGAATCATCTGAATTTCCATTCTGTCTTATGTGGAAATTAGCTTTGCTATAAGAATGTTTTGGTTTACAAGCATGTTTCTGGAATGGATTATGCTTGTAAACCAAGGTATTGCTGTACTTGCAATGTCTTGTGTTTTCGGCCTGTGAGAGGGTCATAATGTTAAATTTGAAAAGTAGAATAAGAGGTGATAAGGAATAGGAACACAGATCCTGCCTGGGGGTAGTGAATAATATTTTTGACTATCTTTGAAAAGTTACTTTCATGGGACATCATTAGAGGTGTTTTCATGAAAATAGTTCAAGATTGTGCCATTTGCTTATCATTTCTGAAGTTTTAAAAAAGGAACAGATAGTAACCAGGGAGTTATAATCAGATGAAGCAAAATGGTGAACAATACGCCCTAATTTTTTTTATCTGTCAGGTTATCTCAACAAGGAAAGTCAAGGAAATCAGAATTGGTCAGGGAAAATCAGAAAAATGTGATTAAAATATATAATTTATGACTTGATTATTACTGCAATTTCAAAATTATGAGAAACCATTTTACATAGAACATTTAATTTTAGTGTACTTCTAAAGCAATAGCAAAAATGTTATGTCATTTGTTGTTAACATTCAAAGTTTACTTGAATTGAAATTAGCCTCTTGGTGTAATTTTTGGTGCAATTGCAAAACAGACATTGGTGCAATTAGTGCTGAAACAGGAGATAATTGCAGATATCTTAATTTGAAAAAATATTTTTTTGCAGTTGAGATTTGTGTAGTTGTGAAGTGGAACAATTCATTAAGCCTTGCATTAATGCAACACAACCTAGTCGTTTTTTAAACTTGTGGTTGTGTTTGAATGGGGGTGAGGTAGTCAGGGAAATGAAAAATAAAATTTTAGTGGCAACCCTGAAAGTGAACATCCCTCATGATTCCTCACCTCCAAGTTGACAATGAAATGAAGGGGTGGATTTGATGGCCTCATAGACCCTTTCCAACTCAATTATTTGCTGATTCTATAAGGAACTTTTTCCCTCCTGGGGAGGTCCTGAAATCTGCACAGAATTAACTTGAGAAGCAAAAGACAGACAGACAGAGGCAAAGAGACAGACCATAAGTGCTGAAGGATGGATAGGTTAAGGAACTGTACTTTATGTATTCACGTCTGCAACCCTCGCGGTCTTATTTTTCATACTTTTTTTAAAAAATATCCAAAATCTGTCTTGTGCTCTCTAGTGGGAATGGCGGGGCCGCTGACGTACAGGGGGTCCCCTCAGAGCATGTCAGAATTAAAACACACAGGTGCAGAGTCGCACACATACACTCTGCCCGAGGGTGCTGGATTTTTTCAGCCAATTTTTCATCCAAACAACTGTTTTACAGGTTGTTTTGGTTGGTCTGCCGCTTTTCTACAATAAGCCACGGGATTCCAGCCTCTGCAGACGGGCTGTGCCGTGAAATAAGAAAAGCTGAACACAAAGCCCGTTTCTGTCAGTGATGAAGCCTCATAGGAATCCATCCATTTGTGTCTCTCACAACAGAGACACATCTATCAGTCTGCCTTAGTTCAGTGGAAAGGTTGCCGCTCTATTCCTCATCAGAGATGCCTTCAGACCTGATGCCTCTCTCCAACACTGTTTTCTTGACCTGGATTCACTGGAGTCCTTGAAAAGTTTTGAAGATTGTGCAGACTGTTAGATGTTTCCATTCTAATTGCCTCTCTTTATTGGGCGCTATGTTTCTAACCGGAGCTTGGAAAGTTATTTTCAAAAAGGCAGTTGTGTAACTCATTGCAGATCCCAAAGAGCGAGCTTGCTATGGTTAATGTGTGACCGCCTGCCCAAAAGATCTGCACATGGCCAAGAGTATCGAAGGAACTCAGAATGGAGCAATGGTTCTCTACCTAGGGTCATAAGGACTTTAAGAACAGCCCTGCTAGATCAAGCCAAGGGCACCTCTAGTCCAGCTTCCTGTCTCTCAAAGTGGCCTCACCAGATATGCCTCTGGGAGCACAGAAAACAACTAGTTGCCTGTCTCCTGATACCACGCCCCTGTGCCTGGCATTTTGAGGTGCCCTCCTTTTAAGCCTGGAGAGAACACGAATCCCCATCATGGTTTGTAACCTGTGGTGGACTTTTCTCCCAGAAATCGGTTCAATCTCCTTTTATAGGCCTCTAGGCCAGATGCCGTCACCATGTCCTGTGGCAAGGAGTTCCAAAGATGAAAAACATGCTGGCTCAAGATTCATTTTTTGATGATTCTTTTTTGGAATCAGTCACTCTGACCTACATGCTCTGTTAGAGTTAAAATGTACTGGGTGTTTTTTCTCTATTTTTGCTGTATGTTTGCACGAGTAAAGCTATGGGGTTTGCTTTACAAATGATAAATGTTTATGTGTTAGCTAAGCTACAATTATAATCTTCTGTTTGTGACATTAAATCAACAGAAGGGTTTTGCTGAAAGTTAAACAAGTGTATATAGAACTAGGTTATATCGCTCTTGTAAATATTGCTAACAGACATGTCGCCTGTGATATGTAAGCTTTTGATTACCAGGCATTGTTTCAATTTTTTGCTAAAGCTTGGTTTCTGTTATATAATGCAAAGAATATATTTTTACAGAAAGATGTGTTGATTTTTGTTATTTTACACATCATCGACTAGCAATTTCAGTATAAGTGCTTGTTTCAGTCTTAAACAGATATTGGGCAGTTGGTCTTTGCTGCTGTATACTTTGTCTTTCAAAAGGTAGAAAGATTTTTATTTAGCTGTTTCAATTCTATCTACACACATATATTTCATAATACCATTTTTTTCTGCGGCAGTATTTGCATTGGCAGCCAAGAAACTGAGGTTAGGGTTTTTTAAAGACCCCAATGCCTCCCAGTTTAAAGATCCTCAGATTGGTTGGAGCTGCTCTAAAGAACGGCACCTTCTAAAACGTGTATTTTAAAATCTCAATGCTTTTAACATTGGAGTTTCTTTTATCTTCTAAATTGTAAAGGCCTACGGCCGTAAACAAACTTTTGACTGACTGACTAGGTGTCATAAAATGTTGAAAAATAGTGCGGTGTGATAATACAGGGTCTGCGTTTCAGCTTCTCTCAGACTTTGAAGAGGACTGCAGGAAAGCTGCTACTGCATCGGGAGGTTCCCTCCCAGACACATTCTCAGTGGGTCCAATATTTCAAGAAATGGCCAAGACACTAGACTTCAGTTCACCCATCCTGAAGGCAGCTCTTACTCTCAAGAACAAAGGTAGGAGGCCTCCGATGGATGGATGGATGGATGGATAGATAGATGGATGGATGGGCGGGCGGGCGGGTGGACGGGTGGACGGGTGGACGGGCGGATGGATGGATGGATGGATGGATGGATGGATGGATAGATAGATAGATAGATAGATAGATAGATAGATAGATAGATAGATAGATAGATAGATAGATAGATAGATAGATAGATAGATAGATAGATAGATAGATAGAGTGCTGTTGCATTGCTTGTTACCCCAAGAGGAATAAGCAGCTGGCTGCTGCTTGTACTAGTTGATTCCAAGCCAATCTGTTGGCAGTGTTGGTTGAGGGATTCTGGGAAATGTAGTTGAAGAGAGCAAGAGCTGTTCTAAGTGTGGAATCGTACTTGTTTCCCATTTGTGGAGGTCTTGCTACTGTGAGGATGACACGTGGCCTAGGCGGGCACCCCCTTTTTCTTACGAAGCTGCCTCTCTCCTTCCAGGCTTCAGGGTCGCTGTCCTGACCAATGACTGGATCGACGACACCCCCTCCAGACATCACACGGGGCTCGTTCTCTGTCTCTTAAGGCGACATTTTGATCGGGTGATTCAGTCCTCTCGCGTGGGGCTCCAAAAACCAGATCGCAGGATTTATGAGCATGCACTGAAGGAGCTGCAGGCGAAGCCCGAAGAGGTGAGGGTCGGTGGGGCGGGGGGGCATTCCTGAGCTCCTCTGCAGAAGGCAAGCTGTAGCGCCACTGCTTCTGATTCAGATCATTCACCCCAGCTTCTGGAATTGGGGGTTGGGGTTGGGGATGGACTGCTGTATGGTGCGACATGCACTGTAGTGCCTGGTCAACATGTTGGTTGGCTGGTGGTGGTTCCAGCAGTGTTAGCCCAATAGGAGAGACACCAGGCTGTGACCATAGTTCTAGTACATTTCTGAAAGATCAGCTCTTTTTTTGAGCTGTTGTAGGGATGGGCATTTTGTTTCGGAACCAGTAGGCTATGAAACGAACCACATGATCCCAGGTGGTCCTCAGAACCGGCTGATACACACAGATCCAATTGCTTTACCTTTCTCTGTCTTGCGCAGGGTTAAAATCCAACGAGGAAGCATGCTGCAACATCATCTGTGCTAGATCTGTGATGCTAGCCAATCAGGAGCTGTGCAGGGACAGGCATCATCCCGCCTCCCTCTGTGATTGGCCAGCAGCACGAAGCAGGAAAGATGAAGTTGCAGTATGCTTCCTCGTTGGATTTTAACCCTGTGTGAGACAGAGAAAGGCAAAGCAGTTGGATCTGCGTGTGTCAGCCGGTTCCGAGGACCACCTGGGCTTGTGTAGTTCATTTCGTAACCTACTGGTACCGAAACAAAATGCCCACCCCTTGATGGTAGGTGGGAGACACTCAGCATAGGTTGCATTTGGGTTAAAATTTGGAAGCGTGTGAGGAATGGCAACTGACATAAAAGTTAGAGGGCGAATTTCTCTGACGTTGCAAAGCACAAATGCAAAACTAGGTTACAGGCGATACCTTTATAGGCTACTAATAAAAATAAAAAGCATTGCAAGCTTTAGAGTGCAACACCCTCTCCTTCAAAGCAGGTCCCAAAAGTTCAAACATGGCAAAAGATGTGCTTTGCCAGAAGGTTATTCTTAAAGTTCTTGGCTAGGTGATTTACGCCAGGCAAGGGGTCTTCTTAGAGGCAGGAAGTCGGAGGGCAGTTGTAAAAGCTGCTTAAGCCTTGGGTTTTGCATACCCCATTCTTCAAACAAAGGAACATGGGTCATACACTCCCCCCCCCCATACACTCCCTCGCCTCCCTCTCCATTTGGCTGTATGAGACATACCAGTCCCTGTTGGCCAGAGAAAGCTGGGGGAGAAAAGGGTTGATGTGGAGGACCTACGAAGAGAGGAGGTTTCAGGGGTTTGCCTTCATCCATGTATGCCCCTTCCCCCCATATGCACATCGACTCCGTGGGCATAATATGTAGAGGTTGCAGAATTCTGTTTTCCCTTGGTGCAGAATGCGCATTTTCTGGGGGCAGAATGCCTTTAAGTGTGGCATGCTTAAGGAAGCCAGGGCCTCCCTTACAACTGCCAAACAGCTTGGCATGTTGATCCTTTTGCTTCCTCTTTTGGGCTGATGCGAAGTGCCGACAACTTCCTTCCTCTAGGTCATTTTCCTGGATGACATTGGTGCGAACTTGAAGCCTGCTCGGGAGATGGGAATAGCCACTATCCTTGTGGAAGATGCTGATTCTGCTCTCAGGACACTGCAAGACCTGACTGGGGTTCAGGTAAGCATATCTGGGGTGGGGAAAGATGCCATACCATCAGGGTTCTGATGTTTGTCTGTGTTTATTATAAATTTTTTACACTACAGTCTTCCTAAGGTATAATAATGCCAGAAGCATAACAAAGCAGGCTGCTCATATAACATCCCATAATGCTGAAAGTTCTCCCTGGGCAGTTTACAAGTTTTTGATTCAAGCTACACCCCATCCCCACCCCAGCAAGCCGAGTACCATATTTTCCCCATGTACACTGGTACCTCGACTTATGAATTTAATCCGTTCCACATGCATGCTCTTTAAGTCAAACTACTCTTACGTTGGAGTACCTATCTAGAAAAATTTAAAAATATATTTAAAAATGAAAAAAAAAGTATTTGTAAGTCGAGCAGACCATATCTTAAAATTTGTAAGGCGGCAGTTAAAATGCCAACAGTTTTCCACTCTTAAGTCAAATTTCTCTTAAGTCGAGCTGCTCCTAAGCCGGGGTACCACGGTATAAGACTATATTTATGTCTAAAACTGTTAAGACTAAAAATTGAGAGTCGTCGTGTACATGGAAGTAAGCCGAAGAGAGGGCCGTGTGGGTTGAGAAACTGCCCATACCTTGTCATCCTATACATGGGGGCATCTTATAGACTGAAAAATATAGTATTCATTTAATAACCTTGGAAGGACATTGGAGGGATGGAATGCTGCGTGAATCTAAAGTCAGCTACCTGGGATTGAACCCCAGGTCATGGACTGAGTTTTGGCTGCAGTACCGCAGTTTAACCACTGGGCCACAAGATTCATAATGTTTTCAATATGGCAATTCCTATAACACATCTGCCTAGATGCCCCAAGCACGTTTGATCTCGCCGGATGTTGGAAGCTAAGCAGGGTTGGCCCTGGTTAGTACTTGGATGGGAGACCACCAGGGAATACCAGGTGCTGTAGGCGCCTGGGGTAGGAACTGGCAAACTACTCCAGTATTCTTGCCAAGAAAACTCCATGGACATGGAGTCACGAAGTCAGTCGTGACTGTAACAACACAACACACCCAACTGTAATGACACAACACACCCAACTGTAACGACACAACACGCCCACACGCCATAGCTGTCAACTCCTGTTTGGGCCGGGGAAACCCGGTATTTTATTCTCTTTCACGTTTTTTCCCTGGGTCATTAATATTCCTGGAAATATCCCAATTTCCCCCCCCCCCACTCCACTCTGAGAGCGAGCAAGCAGCGCGCGCCAGCTATGCACTGCTTCCCCTTCGCCCAAGCAGGGCAGTTCAAAGTGGGAGGGCAGCATGGTCCCCTGCTCCCCCCCATCCGCCACCCAGATGACGGGCGCAGTGTCTTGCTCGTCTGTGGCCCGGCTGAAGGGGTGGAGCAAGGCTGGGGAAGAGGGAGCGAGCTGGTGCAGCAGCCAGAGGGACATACATGCATGTGTGTGTGCTTGCAGTGGTGGGCGTGCACATTCTGCCTCCCTCCTCTCATCCCGGGCTAGCGCTGAGCAAAGTTGACAGGTATGACACACACACACACACACACACACACACACACACACACACACACACACACACACACAGAATCATAGAATCCATAGAGTTGGAAGAGACCTCAAGGGCCATCCAGTCCAACCCCCTGTCATGCTGGAACCCCCATCACAGTACCACCGACAGATGGCCATCCAGCCTCTGCTTAAAAACCTCCAAAGATGGAGACTCCACTGTCCTCCTTTGTGGCAGCATCTTCCACTGCCGAAAAGCTCTAACCGTCAGGAAGTTCTTCCTAATGTTCAAATGGAATCTCTTTTCCTGTAGTTTGAGACCATTGCCCTGAGTCCTAGTCTCTGAAGCCATGGAAAACAAACTGTCCCCCCTTCAATATGACATCCTTTCAAATAGTTAAACATAGTTATCATATCCCCTCTCAATCTTCTTTTTGAAAGGCTAAACATTCCCAGCTCCCTAAGCCGCTCCTTGTAAGACATTTCCTCCAGACCTTCAACCATCCTGATTGCCCTCCTCTGGACCCACTCGACGTTGTCCACATCCTTTTTAAACTGAGGCGCCCAGAACTGGGCACAGTACATAACATGGCTAACAGATGCTCAGCTTGAAGTCAGTCAACCCCACCCAGAAATGGTACACAGAGCCAGTGAAAAAGCAGCTTGTCCTGTGAAAAGACCTAAGACAGGCCAGAATTTAAAGTTTGAAAGGGTGAGGAATAATAGAAGAGCTCCGAGAAGCAAAGCTCCGAGAATCCTGAAGTCGAGGAAGGCTGCAGTGCAAAAGACTGCTGATTTCAGCACTGTTGGGCCCGTTAACCTTGGACACCTGCCTGCACGGCTGGCTGGCTGGCTGGCTGGCTGGCTTACAAACGACAGGATCTTGTTACTCGGTGGGTGAGCAAAGTGCCTGCTTCCATGTAGCGCTTCCGTGGCTCCCAGCCCGACACGTTGCTGCACGTCTTCCTCCCTGTGCAAAAAGGAAGCTCGCATGCCAGCTGATTCTTTGAAAGTGGATCTGCCCGATGATTGCCCCCCCCCCCGCCTCCCGCCACCCCAGAAGAAGAGCCTGGCTTTCTCCTCTCGGGGTGGGGGGAGGCCTCTGCTGAGTGAACCATTAACCACGGAAATGTTAGGAATCTTCTCTCTCTCTCTCTCTCTCTCTCTCTACCCAGGCTTCCACCTTTGGACCTTGGGAAGCGTCTGGCATTGGTACTCCATACTGGGGGGCGGGGCGGGGGCAAAGGAAGGAGAAAGAAAGGGCATTTTCAGTCAGCAAGATTGTTAGACAAGTAAGAAATTAAATCCCAGACTTGTATCTTCTTAACGGCATTGCTGATCTTATCTGGTCACCGCATTTCAAAACGTGGAACTGGAAAAGGTGCAGACTAAAATGATTACTGGGCTGGGGGACCATCCTTAGGAGGAAAGGCTAAAATATTTGGGTCTCTTTAGTCTGGAAAAAAGGCGCCTGAGGGGGGAATATGATTGAGACGTACAAAATAATGCAGGGTATGAGTAAAGTGGATAGAGGGGCACTCTTCTCCCTCTCACAAAATACCAGAACTAGGGGACATCCACTCAAACTGAGGGTAGGGAGAGTGAGAACAGACAAAAGAAATTTTTTTTTTTACCCAGTGTGTTGTTAGTCTGTGGAACTCCCTGCCACAGGAGGTGGTGATGGCATCTGGCCTGGATGCCTTCCAAAGGGAACTGGACTGGACTGATTCCTGGAGTAAAAGCATCCCAGGTTACAAACGATGATGGACACGTGTCATCTCCAGGCTTAAAACCGGGGTACTTCAAGGGCGAGATGCAGGGGAGTGGTATCAGGAGACAGGGGCATTTGTGCCCTCCCAGGAGCATCTGGTGGGGCCACTGTGAGATACAGGAAGCTGGACTAGATGGGCCTTTGGCCTGATCCAACAGGGCTCTTCTTATGGTTTTATGTTCTTATCTTCCACAGAGATAATTTTTATGAAGAATGTGGTACAGAATGTCTCTTTTTTCCCCAAACAACAATTTAAACCTTGAATGTTTGACAGATATTTGACAAAATCCTTTCTCTGAAGAGGTCTTCTAGGTGCTTGGGATAGAAGTGTGTCCTCTGCCTGACCCATGCCTCGACTTTGTCCTTGTACCCTTTATAGGTTTCGCTAAAGCCATTCCCCTACTGATTTTAGGGGTTCTGACTGCACTCCCCTGTGATCCATACTTGCCAATTCCTCTGGTGACATATCTTGCATTACTCTGTGCTTGCCTTGCGTTTTACAAAATCCCCAATTTAAAAAAATGGAGGCAAGCAAAAGTTAGACATGAGCGATCCAGCTGCTCTCAGCTGCACTGACAGGTGTAATTTTGAGTGCCGATTTACTTGCATTTTCTCGAGAGCTGAGGTCTTGGGAAATGTTTTTGGTTCACTGCCAGGCAGTGTTTTGCATCTGTGGGTTCCTCGCTTATGCACACCTGTGCACAAACACGGACTCGCACACATCCACCTCTGGAGCATTCCGTAAGAGAGAAGCTGGCGTGAACGTTGGACTCCTCTACGGTGGTTTGGTGCCAGGTAGGTAATTGCAGAGAACGGCATCGAGAGACAAGGGCCAAGGAGAGAATCTTCCAGCGAGCCAGAGGAGCAGAGCCGGTGGGGTCTGGGAACCAGCAGACTGGATTTTTTGCTGGCTGCCCAGCCAACCTGAGAACCCAGCTGCCTCCTTTGTGTGCTTTGTGCCTAACCCGGGAAAGATGTCTCACTCTCTTTTAAAACCATCTGCCCCACAGCTTCTGAACCAGGAGGAACCTCTGCCACCTGCCTGTGACCCAGAGGATGTGGCCCACGGCTATATCACCATCAAGGTAATCACAGGAAGACCATGTTTGAACCCAAGGCCCCCTTCTAAGCAATTCTGTGTATTGTGGCTTGAAAAGGTTTCCTTACGACACGTGTTTCCGATTGCATTGTGCGAATCCGCAGCGATGCAACATGGTCGGGACATTTGAATGTATTCCTAGCAGTGAATTTCTGTTTGCTCGTCGTTACCTAAAAGTTTGCACGCAGGAACTCAGCAGGGCTGTGGAGGGAAGGGCATTTGGAGATCGCTCATTCATAGGGTTGCAGTCAATTGAGGGCGACTGAACAGCACTCAACAGCAACAGCATTATTTCCCATAATATGCTTTTCAGATGGCAAGCGACGATAGCTGGGGAATGACTTTTGAATTTTAAACTGTGCCCTCCTTTAGCAGTGATAGTGCTTACTGTAGTTTATGAACTTTGGTCTGATGCAGCCATGCAATAGGACCTGAGTCAAGTTTACTTATTGATCTGCCGTTTTTTTTTCCACAAGTATGTAAGTAGACATGTTTACTTTGGACTCAGAGCATCTGCAGTTAAACACAGGGATGTTCAGGACACATTACACTAAAGGACCCCTGTATCCACTGGGGATTGGTTCTGCCCCCCCTCCCCCGATACTGAAATCTGCGGATAATCCTGACTGCAAAATATATAGTACAGTGCAACCATTGTATCTACGGGGAATCGGTTCTGGGATCACTGCCGATAGTGAAATCTGTGGATAAGAGCAAACACTCTTATCTGAGGATAATGGTGGCGGAAGGGGTAGAGAGGAGCTGGGGTGAAAGTGTTCACCCCCGATACCCCTCCCCTAAATGGCAAGGAGGGAATAAAGTGTTTTCCCTTTCTCTTTGCCACTTGGCTGCAGCAATGAGAAAAAGAAACAAACTTTCTTCTCTCCTTGCCGCCACGATGGCAACTTACCACCCCAATGCCATCCTCCCTCCTCCTCACCACCGCCTGCACTATCTTGAGGGGTGGGGTAGGGACTCACCCGCCTGGCCAACTGGCATTTGAACGTCCGAGTCAGGTCCCAGGTGGCAGATCGGAAATTTCGAACTTCCCGCTCAAATTTGCAATCTACTGCCCAGGACCCGACCTGGAAATTCAAAGTCTCCACCTCACGTCTCCTGAGAGTGCCTGGCCCACGGGCAGTGGTGGTGGTGGGGGGAACCCCACCGCTAGCCAGGCACTCTCCAGAGGGGTGAGGTGGGGACTTTGAATCTCCCACTCAGGTCTCAGGTGGTGGATCGGGACCTGAGCGGGATATTCAGAGTCATCACCCCAGCCCTCTGGAGAGTGCCTGACTGGCTCATGGCGAAGAAGAGGCATGCGGGCAGTGGTAAGTTTTATTTTTAATTTCCCCCTTCCTTGCTGCCCCCCCTGCTGATCAACAACCGTGGATAACTGAATCCGTGTTTAGTCGATCAGTGGTTAAGAGGGTCGTACTGTACAAACGGTGCTCATTGTGCAAGGCATTGCTTGCAAAGCAAAGCAAAATTTTTGCTTAGGAACAGATAAACCAAGGTACCACTGTATAATATTTCCACACCATGAATGAGTGAAAATGCAGATATGGGGGTCCTACTGCATTTACAAACCAAAAATATATTAGGAATAAAGAGACTTAATGAAGTGAAGGTGTTAAATTTGCTGTCACAGCGACATAGGCAAAATCAAAATCAAAAACTCAGAGGCACACTAAAATACCAACTTGGAATGGTGCCTGACCAGCCAAGTTGCTTTTCCCTCCCTGCGCTCCAAAGCGGTAGCGTTCTGAGCCATCAAGACAATTTCTGACTCTTGTGACCCTAAGAGGGTTTTAGAGGCATGTGTTTCTCATTGGAACTTCCAGGGATTTGAAGCCTGGTGTCCTAAGTCACCCTGCCCAGACCACCACACTGGCTAACGTCCGGTTCAAGTACATTTGAAAGAAGCTGAGAGCCTTCTTATTAGACTAGTTGGTCCTCGGTTGGTTCAAACCTTCTCCCTCCTGAGACGGTTAAGGAAAGAAAGATGCTGAGAGCAGCCGTGGTAGAAGTTCCAAGCTTCAGCGGAGCTGAGGCTAAAGGGGTGGTCCTGATGGTGTTGACCTGGATCCCTTTCATGGGCCTTGAACCCGATCCTTCTTGACTTCTGGAATGTACAGACAGTTTCCTGTTCAAGGCAACTGGTGTTCCATGCTGAGAAGGGCCTCCTAAGAATCTGTCCTGTCTAGGTTACTGTTTACTTTGGGGGAAGTGGGATGAGGGCCACTTATGTGATCTGACATTTGATTGGGGTTGAGGTTCCTTTCCTATCCATGAAGACAAGAGCCTGGTGACTTTTGGTGGCCATGCATACTGGAGCCCATCATGAGACATAGCAGTGGAATGATTTCCCCTTACTTGTGATTCTGACTCAAGCCTTCTGCGCCTGTGTCTTTCACCCTTGGCAGCCTCGTACCCGTTTGCACTTTGTGGAGATGGGCAGCGGCCCCGTGGTTTGCCTCTGCCATGGCTTCCCAGAGAGCTGGCTTTCCTGGAGGTACCAGGTATGGCAAATTCCATTTGTTTATGCGCTCATTTAATAGACGGCTCAGGACAGGTTTCATCAGGTCACAGGGGACAGTGCCCTCCGCTCCTCATATTTATCTCTCTTATCCCTTAGAGAGATAAGAGGAGCTTCAGAGCAATCTCTTGATACTGGGGGAGTGGGCAAACCAGTGCTGCAAGAAACAGAATACATCTGCCCCCAGTGCGGTAGAGACTGCCATTCCCGAATTGGTCTATTTAGTCACACTAGGTGTTGTTTTTAGGATCTCTACTCAGGCATGATACCATAGTCTTTCGAGACTGAAGGATGCCAATGATGATGGGCAAACCAGTGGCAAATGAGTTTCAACATTAGTAAGTGCAGAGTGATGCACGTTGAGGCAAAAACACCCGAATTACTGTACATTTATAAACTGATGGGGTCTGACCTCTCTGCAACAAACCCAGAAAGGGACCTTGGTATCCTGGTGGACAGCTCAATGAAGGTGTCAACCTAGAGTGCCGCAGCAGTTAAAAAAAACAAATTAGATGGCTCGGGATCATTAGGAAGGGTATAGAAAATAATTCAACAAGTGTCATTTATAAATCTATGGTGAAGCCATAGTATCGTGGACAGTTCTGGTCGCCATACCTCCAGAAGGATATTATGGAACTGGAAAAAGTGCAGAGGAGGGCAACCAGAATGATTTGGGGACTGGAACACCTTCCTTACCATCTGAGGCTGCAACGGCTGGGCCTCTTCACTCTTGAACAACGGCGCCTAAGAGGTCACCTGATTGAAGTTTACAAAATCATATATGGTATGGACAAAGTAGATAAGGAAAAACTGTTTTCCCTATTGCACAACACTAGAACTAGGGGGCACTCCATGAAACTTTTGGGTGCTAGATCTCAAACAAATAAGAGAAAGTCCTTTTTCACCCAGAGGACAACTGGTCTGTGGAACTCCCTGCCAGAAGAAGTGGTGACAGCTGTCAGCCTTGACAGCTTTAAGAAAGGATTGGACAAGTTCACGGAGAACAAGGGTATCCATGGCTATCATGATGGATGCCTAAGGACAACCTCCATTTTAGAGAGATAGGCAGGATATTTCTCAATGCTATTTTCAGGGAATCATAAGCAGGTGAAGACATCTGCTTGGGAATCCCCTGAAGCAAACGGTGAGCCACTGTGTGTGACAGAATGCTGGACTGGATGGGCTGTGGCATGTTCTAGCAAGGCTGTCCTTGTGTTCTTATGTTCTTATCCCTGTTTTTAATAATGGGTCCTCACTGTTCATCTGAGTTTGCAGAGGAGGGGTCGGCAACCTCCGTACTTTGGGAGACGGGGCATGCATGTATTTCTGCCTGCCTGAGCATCTGAGGAGTTTTGCGTAATATCCATATGCAAAGCAGCCAGTGACTTATAACAGAGCGGAGGAGGAGGGAGAGAGAGAGAGAGAGGGAAGGAAGTGAAGCCTTTCCTGAATAACCTGCCGGTGCTGCAGAATCTTGACTTTGTTGAGCTGCAATCCATGCAAGGCCTGGTGGGAAGGCGGCCATGCAAAGGAGCCGATGAGAAGGAGATGGTCCCAGGAGATTGGGAAGGCTTTCCTCTTTTGGCATTTCGCTCGTAGAATTCTCTGCCAGGGGAGTGCAGGGGTTCTGCAGCACCCGCACGAGAGAGGTGTGTCCCAACACTCCCCAGGAAAGAATCACAGATACCGTGTTCAAGCACTTGTCTGGGTTTTAAACTCTCACCTCGCATTGGACCCGGTTTTGAATCCGGTTGCTGTCTGGCCTCTCCTAGTCTGTTTTGATGGCAAGCCGGTGCTTTTTGTCAGCTTTGTACGTGGCCTGGTTCTTTAAGCATGCCATCAATCATAACCCTGCTGCTTGTCCTGAGGTGGCCCGGTGACTCTTGCTTGGGAAGAGGTGCGCAGTCCCTTGTATGCCGCTCAGACCGATGGGCTGACTCTGACGACTGATGGGCAAGAAGGGAGAAAGGTGCTCAAGTGACATAGCTTCATCCCCATCCCCTTTCTTGACCCTAGATTCCTGCTCTAGCCGATGCGGGCTTCCGTGCCATCGCCTTGGAAATGAAAGGCTACGGAGATTCCACGGCTCCTCCAGGTGAGCTCACCCTTGGCTTTTTCTGATCTTTCCCTTATTTAAACTTGAATTGGCAGCATTATTTATATGTGAAGATTATGGGGCTGGGCGGGAGTATCTTGGTAGACTCCAAACAAGGCGAGTTAGTAGTGGGGCTAACACCCAAGGGTTAAGGCTCTCAACACCAAAGGGCAAGACTGCAGCCACTAGGTAATATCACTTTAATTCAGTTTGGTTCCAATTGGCAAACCTAGTGGATTTACTGAATTATACCCCAATCCCAGAATGAAGCATGTGGGTCCCCTGCATCAAACCCCCCCCCCCAACATCTCTGGTCAACAGGGATTTGTACGTCTCACAGAGCCATACGGGGATGGGTGAGGGAGAGGGGGCAGCAGTTTATGAACCCTGTTCCTTTGTTGGAAGAACGGGGGTGTGACTTAAGAAGCAGCTTTTTACAACTGCCCATCTTGCCTCTAACAAGACTCCTGCGCTGGCTGCAGCATCACCTAGCCATGGACTTTAAGAACATCATCTCACCAAGGACTTTAAAAGTAACCTCCTGGTAAAGCACATCTTTTACCATATCTGAACTTCTGGGACCTGCTATGAAGAAGAGTGATTTACTCTACTCGAAAGCTTGCAATGTTCTCTTTTTATTTTTAATAGTGGCCTATAAAGGCATCACCTGTAACCTATTTTTGCAATAGTGGGATACAGTGAGTAAAAAACACAAGGCCCAGGGGCAGAATGAGGCTGCATCAAGTACAGGGTTCGGATCCAGAAAAGTCATAGCTTTCGTGCAGTTAATGTGTTAATCTACTTGATTGAGGTCAATTTGCCAATAGCAATAAGGTGGGAAAGCAAAGCTTGCAACACTTGATTCATTGGATTGCAATTTCCATCATAACTAGGGGGATTCTGGCTCTTGTGGTCCAAAAAAATAATAATAATTCCTCCAGGAGTTTAACGAGAGGTGGTGTTTTCTTCAGTCCTGCTTGCAGAGATCTTCTAAATGCTGCCCAGAGACCACTTGGTGGTGGGGTAGCTATTTTTTTTTTTTGTAAATAAATAAATAAATGTCGGGGATTGAATTTCTTATGAACCTGGCGTTCTTAGGAACTTGGTCTCTCCAAAATGCTGGAACTGAAGGCAGGGCTAGTCAGTAGCAGCACTCTGGCTATCTTTCCGTTGCTTCAAGACCTCCCTGAAACATCCACATCCTGCTTCCGTTTAACCTCTGTGCTTCCGGCTTGTTGTTGTTATTGTTGTGTCGTTACAGTCGTGACCGACTCTTCGTGACCCCATGTCCATGGAGGTTTCTTGTCAGGAATACAGGAGTGGCTTGCTAGTTCCTACTGGTAGCTTATGTAATTCATATAATCATAAAATCCTAGAATTGGAAGGGACCTCCATGGCCATCCAGTCCAACCCCCTGCCATGCATGAACTCCCATCACAGGACTCCCGACGATGGCCATCCATCCTCTGTAATGAGGAAATTACCTGTATATATTTTGTTTATGCCACTTTGGGTCCCAACTTAAGAAGAAAGGATCAGATTAAAATTAAGTAAGACAATACGAGTTATGCAATAATATTTGTTTCTATGATCCTCATGGCACAGTGGTTCAACGGCTGTCCTGCAGCTGTAACGCTGCTCACACCTTGGGGTTGAATCCCAGGTAGCCTGCTCAAGGATCACTCAGCCTTCCATCCTTCTCAATCATAGAATCCTTGAGTTGGAAGAGACCTCAAGGGCCATCCAGTCCAACCCCCTGCCATGCAGGAACCCCCCTCAAAGTACCCCTGACCGATGGCCATCCACCCTCTGCTTAAAACCTTCCAAAGAAGGAGACTCCACCACCCTCCTTTGTGGCAGCCGTATTCCACTGCCGGACAGCTCTTAACTGTCAAGATGTTCTTCCTAATGTTTAAATTGAATCTCTTTTGCTGTAGTTTGGGTATTTCACTCCCTGCAAATGGTCTTCCTTTGTTCTTTCTTATCTGACCCTAGTCACAACTTGAATCCAGTACTTTCCCAATTGCATTGTCCTGTTCAGTTTCATATTTCCTTCCCACATTTTCCCCAAGAAATCCAACTTCTTATTTTTATTTACGTTATTTATTTATTTATTGGATTTTTAGACCACCCATCTGGCAGCGAGGCCACTCTGGGCATTGACAACAATTAGTCAATACACTACAGTGCAAAATGAACACAAAATTCATACAGTAAAATAAACACAAAAATACAGTCAATATAATAAAATAAAACATAAAAAGAACACCCCCCACAAAAAGTCCAATCAAAATGCAGGGGTGGGCGATAACTTTTATTTAATCACCAAAGAAAGCGAAGCTACTGTATTTTTCCATCTATAAGGCTCCCCCATGTATAAAACAACCCCAACTTTTCCAACCCCAAATTACAGTTTTACAACTGTCCGGTTTTCTCCTTGGCTTAACTTAAGACGACACTCAAATTTTAGTCTAACAATTTTACACAATATATTTTAGATAAAAATATAGTCCTATACACAGAAAAATACAGTACAGTCACCCCCTGCCATTTCATGGTTCAGGTACTGCGGTTCCACTATATTGCGGGATTGCAGTACCTGCGCCTTGGGGCCGCGGGAGGGGGGATGGCGGGGAGCGATCGCATGGCCCCCACGCCGCCCCCGGCCCCCTCCGAGAAGGCTCGTAGCTGCGGGGGGCCCGATCGCATGGCCCCCGTGCTGCCGCCCCGTGCCCCTCCGAGAAGCCTCAGAGCTGTGGGGGCGGGTGAGCGGGGAGCGATCGCATCGCCCTGCGCTGCCCCCCAGCCCCCACCCGACCCACTTCTGCATATCGTGGATTTTCAAGCATCGCGGGTCGGGTGGGTCCCTAACCCTCATGATAGGCGGGGGGTTACTGTACAGTATCTTGAAACCTTGGTTGTCAGGCTGAGCACCTTTAAGAGATATGGCTGGTAGAGGAGAAAAAAATGTTCCAATAATTCGTGACCAGGTTCCTTTGTGAAATGTGAGTTTCAGACTCGGGGTTCCATGCTGACATTGGAAGTTTAGAATTCCGATGCCGCTTCTGTTGGTTGAACTGTTTCTCCCAGTCTTATTAAACCAAGGGTTGCCAGTTGTTCAACCTTCTTTCCCCTCACCCTGTTCTCTGTACTGAAAAGCAAGGTTCCTGGGGGTGCGGTGGGGGTTGGGAAGGGGCCGTGTTACCTTTTGCTTCTTGATCTCGCCTGATTTTGGAAGCTAAGCAGGGTCAGCCCTGGTTAGTACAGTACTTGGATGGGAGACCACCAGGGAATACCAGGTGCTGGAGGTACCTGGAGTAGGAACTGTGGCAAACCACTCCAGTATTCCTGCCGAGAAAACTCCATGGACATGGGGTCACGAAGAGTCGGTCACGGCTGTAACGAAACAATAGAGAGAGAGAGAGCACCCGAGGAAACAGGCCGAGCTATGAAGTGTAACACACACGGAGAAGCACCTGGCCGCTTTGAATTATTATCAAAGAACCTGAGGGAACTAAACATGGCTTTAATAATTCATTTTGTTGTTGCAGACATCAAAGAATATTCCCAGGAAGAAATATGCAAGGTGGGTCATAGCTTTTGAGAGGGTACGCTAGTCTTGTGGATGACCTCTGACATGCACTTGGATGCATTGATCCGGTGTAGACATCCACAAGGGGAGTCGACCTAACGAAATGCCGGATAGCTCAGTGGCTTAGAGGATGGGAGTTCGATTCCCCAGCTGTGCCTCCTTGACAGGAGTTGGAGTGGATGATGATCCACAGGGTCCCTTCCAACTCTGCACTTCAGATGATGATGATGATGATGATGATGATGAAATGGCACTGCAAGGCAGGCCTGTGTCAATTATGGCTGGGTGGAAAAATTGCTTAGATGAGGGTTTCCATCTTACTTGTACCTTCTGTGGATTTGCCTGGTCCTGCTCTCAGGAACATGCAGAAATACTGCACATCTTTTCAAAATGCAGTGGAATGTGCTTTAATTATGGGAATGGATCCACTTGGGGGGGAACAAAAATGGATTTTGCTCTTATTTTTTAAAGAAAGCATCTTCCTTAATGGCCGTGCCTCCTGTTTAAAGCTTCCATGGGGATCCCAATTGCTCATTCACATGTCCGTGATGATGCTGGGCCCTGTGCCAAACTGGTCATGTTTTATTACAACTAGGGAAAATACATGATCCTCTCCTCACAATGAACTCAAAGTGGGGAAATATATCTGATTATTTCCAAAGTAGACCTGGCTAGGTGACTCTTGAATTCACAGCCTCCACAAGTGTATGTTGAGGGGTGAAAACAGAATTTCAGACTTCAGCTCTCATGTCTTTGTTTCCTTAGGATTTGGTGGTTTTCCTGGACAAAATGGTAAGTCTTCTAAAGAGAATTAATCTTTTGATATCAGCCTGAGTCTTGTGAAAGAGCTTACTTGAATGAATGAATGAATGAGTGAGTGAGTGAATGAATGAATGAATGAATCTGTCTATCTATCTGTCTGTCTGGGTTTTCACAGGTCATCAACTATGTAGTAGAAAAACTGTGAATAAATCTACACATTTATTTTCCACATCCTCAGATCCATTCTCTCGTTTGCACCCTCATGGATGGACCAGTTTCTTTTGTTTTGCTCCCAGCCTTTTTGGTTAATGTGATGGTTTGATGGCCTCATAGCCCCCTTCCAACTCCATGGTTCCTTCTAGGATTCCATGGTGGCACAAGCGGCTGATATACTCAATGGTTCTTTATGCCATAATAAGTTACGGTCTGAGCCAGGAAGAGTGTGGCCCTTCTAGGAAGATGGCTTAGGACAGTTACACTAACATAACATCAGTCACAGCATTCCTGTGATGTATTTTGTTAGTATATATATACTAATATATATACTAACAAAATACATCACAGGAATGCTGTGACTGATGTT
>JAHTLZ010000074.1:3233997-3247142 GCA_023846285.1 Phrynocephalus versicolor | reverse complement strand
TCTCTCTCTCTCTCTCTCTCTCTCTCTCTCTCTCTCTCTCTCTATCTATCTATCTATATAACGGAGTGATCCCATTTTTATGTTGTACGGATTCTCCCCATAGGCGATTATGTTAAGCAAATTTCCTCTATCTCCGGAATTTTTTATGTTGTACAAATTTTACAACTGTATGTATGTATATATACACACACAGAGAGAGAGAGAGAGAGATCTGTTTGTTTTATCGTCTTGGTTTCTTTGCCCTCCTTTGGTTTGTTGTTTGTTTTTTAAAAAAATATTTTTCGCAAACACAGCATCAGTCACAGCATTCCCACTGTATTTCATTAGTAGTAGTAGTAGAGAGAGATCTGTTTCATCTTCTTGGTTTATTTGTCCTCCTTTGGTTTGTTGTGATTTTAATTATTGACTATTTATTTGGCTTTCATTGTAAACTGCCCAGAGTCCCTTGGGGGAAATCGGAGCGGTCTAGACACGCAAAAATAAATAAATAAATAAGAACATAAGAAGAGCCATGCTGGATCTGGCCAAAGGCCCATCTAGTACAGCTTCCTGTATCTCACAGTGGCCCCAACAGATGTGTCTGGGAGCGCACGAGACTAGATATCTGTCTCCTGATACCCCTCCCCTGCATCTGGCCCTTGAAGTACCCCGGTTTTAAGCCTGGAGATTACAAATCTCCATCATGGTTTGTAACCTGTGATAGACTTTTCCTTCAGGAATTTGTCCAATCCCCTTTTGAAGGCATCCAGGCCAGAGGCCATCACCACCTCCCATGGCAGGGAGTTCTAACGAGCGGGGCTGCTGCTGATTGCCTTCAGGAACTAGGACATCTGGCACAATGAGTTGTTGTGTTGGTGCAGCTCATTCTTCCAGGGACTATTAGTGTTTCCTAGAAGTCCTTTGGAAAAGAGAGAGAGCATCACTGATTCTCAGGGCCTGTTTTACAATAGGTATAAGTTATGTTTGGGCTCGTCGGTGAGGGGTAGGTATCTTTGGCGTAGGTTCCTGCTTTGATGCTCAGCCCCACCCCGATGAACACAAGAGGTTCCTGCAAAATGATCCTCCAGGTGAGCTCTGGATTTCTGGATCTGCAACCCACTTCGCTTCTCTTGTTTGCTTCTGCCGTTTGCTTTCTCTGTCAGCCTTGTGCTGTATCCCTCTGATCGCTGCTGACTAACCAGAAGCAGCAAAGATAATAGAAATTCTGTAAAAGCTCAGTGGTGTCTGTCGCCCCCCACCTCCCGCCCCCCCAAGCATCATGGAGAGAGAACAGTAAAAGGAAGATTCAGCCCGGAGGTGGAGTGAATGTTTTAATCGATTTCCCCCTCTCCACCAAAGCGCAGTATCTTGTTTCAGTTTAATAGAAAAGCACCCTCTGTCAATAGAGGGATGCCTCGCGTTGGAGATGGAAGTGTCGGACAGCACTCCGGGACGGATGGACACACACACGCACACGCACGCACACACACAGGCGCTGTTGCTTTCTGCTGTTGTAACTAACCCCTTGGCTTGTTTGGGTCACACATTTTTGATTGCTTTTGATTGCTCCAATTTCATCTCAGCATTTGGAATGGCTCAGTGGCTTTCAGGGAGGCAGCGCTGCTCTCATCTCCCTTCTTTCTGTTCAGAATCCATGGCCTTTCAGGACACTTTGATTTTGAGCCCCGTTAGTTCAGTAGTGTGTGTATAGTGTGTGTATTCACAACCGGGCTGAGCATGCTATAGCAAACACTCAGAGAGGTAAGGGGGTGGGGGGGAGGCCATGTGGGCGGGTCAGATTTGTTGATTGGGTTCAGTTTATATCCATATAGTAGTAATCATGTGCCTTAAAAGGCCCTTCTCTCTGTTCTTTGAATGCCTTCCGGTGCTGCTTTTTAGTATGATATTTGTTTGATCCTTTTTAATTTTTCCATACTCATTGTAGTTGGCTTGAATATTGTCTTTTAATGGTTTAAGCCACCTTGGGTCCTTTTAAGGAGAATGCCAGGATAAGAATAATGTAAAATTTAAATAAAAATCAATAAAATGAACATCTGCTGCCCTGTGTATTGAAGTCCAAAAAGCCAAATAGATTTTGGATTGTGATAGTGTCAGTAAAGGCAAACATAGCCAATGAAGAATGATGACAGCACTCACTCACTATATACTTTGCCCTTACTCAGAATGGATCCGGGCAAGAAAATTACATCAGGGGTTGAGTGCATCTTTCTTTACCACCACTGCCAGGAAGGGTGCCAGCTTCTTATGTAGATTGCTGGGCCTTCCAAAATTTCCAAAGAAAAGGACCATGCCTTATTGCACGCAAACTGTTTTGTGGAGGAGGCCACAGGGACAAGGGCTGTTTCAGCCGAACTGTGACTAAAAGTGCAGCTATTGGTTGCTACAGGCCATCAAGTCAGAACTGACTGGTAGTGACCCTAATAATGGGGCCTTCAAGATAAGTGAAATGAAATGCAGGGGGCAGGGGTACATTACAAAGTACAGATGCAAGAAAAGGCTATAGGCTTGATAACAACAGCCCTGCTGCTTCCTGCCTTATCAAAGACAGAGTTACCTGGTGATACATCTTACCTTACATCTAAAATGAACCTCCTGGCAAGCAGCATCTTGCCAAGTTTGGACTTTTGGTACTTGCCTTGAAGAAGTGGAATTTATTCATGAAAACTTGCAGTGGTTTTCTTTTCTTTTTAATCAGTGTCCTATAAAGATATCGCCTGTCATAGAATCCTAGAATCCTAGACTTGGAAGAAACTTCAAGGGCCATCCAATCCAACCCCCTGCTATGCAGGAACCTCCATCACAGTATTTTGGACAGATGTCCATCCAGCCTCTGCTTAAAAACCTCCAAAGAAGGAGACTCCAACACCCTCCTTTGTGGCAACATATCCCACAGCCCAGTAGCTCTAACTGTCATGAAGTTCTTCCTAATGTTTAAATTGAATCTCTTTTCCTGTAGTTTGAAACCATTGCCCCATGTCCTAGTGTTTGAAGCCATGGAAAACAAGCCAGCCCCCTCTCCGATATGACATCTTTTCAGATATTTAAACATAGCTATCATATTCCCCTCTCAGTCTTCTTTTTGTAAGGATAAACATTCCCAGCTCTCTAATCTGCTCCTCATAAGACATTTCTTCCAGACCTTCAACCATCTTGGTCGCCCTCCTCTGAACCTGCTCAAGGTTGTCAACATCCTTTTAAACCTGAGGTTCGCAAACCTGGACACATTACTCCAGATGGGGTCTGACCAGAGCGGAATCGAGTGGTACTATCACCTCCCTTGAACTAGACACTGTGCTTCTGTTGATGCAACCAAGAATCGTATTGGCTTTCTTGGCTGCCGCGTCACACTGCTAAACTCATAATACAGTAATACCTCGTAAGACGAATGCCTCTTAAGGCAAAAATTCATAAGACGAATGAAACGTCCAGGAATAGGAAAACCTCGTAAGACGAATTTTCCTATGTGATGCTTTGCAAGACGAATTCAATGCATTCCTATGGGTATCCACATTAAACCGTGCTTCGTAGGACAATTTTTTCGTAGGGCAGATTGACCTGTAGAACGAATTAAATTTGTCTTAAGAGGTACCACTGCATTCAGTTTGTGGTCCGCCAAGACTCCCATATCCCTTTCAAGGTACTTTTGCAAGACAAGTGACATATTTAAGGATTGCCCTTACCAGTTCCAATCCCCCACTGCCTTCCATGACAAAGCAGGGATTTGAAACCCATTCTCCAGAGTCTATCATTTTATACACACTGCCCCATACTGGGAATCCATTGTAGCTGTGGTGACTGTGAACGTTGCTTGGCCACAGGACTTCAGTCTTTTTTTTAATTTTATATTATTAAACATACAAACAACATAAGGAAATAAAAAAACTACAATAAACTATAAGTGTACCCCCATCCCACGGGACCATCCATGCATTCTTCTTCGTTGCTCCATCTTCTATTATTCTAGTAATCTTCTTAAAGTTCTCTTCTCCAGAATTGTCGTGAGATATTTGTGGACTCTTTCCCTTTTCCTTCGACTAATACATAATCTATAAATTTACCCCAGATATCATAGTAAATGTCTTTTTTCATTTCTCCTCGTTTGACCTTTAAGCTGCAAGACAATTTATCGTTTATAGCTATATCCCAAAGTTCATTATACCAGTCTTCCATCTTGAGTTAGGACTTCAGTCTTAATCAAGATCAAGTTTCAGTTTGTTCAGAATCATGCATCCTGCAACTGTCCCGTAGGTGGGCCTGAGGAGGGTTAGAGAAATGGAGATCTCTGTGGTCATCATCTCCTCATTCCCATCCAGGACAGGACCTTGACGGGACAGCTGGCCAATATTGCCAGGAATTGACCCGAAGACATCAGAAAAACATTCAGATTCATTATTCTTTATGAACTCAAAGGAATTCTGAGCCCATAAATGCTAGTACCTCGGTTTATGAGTACCTTGGTTTACGAGTATTTCACAAAACGAGCAAAAAATTTAATAAGCTCCTGCTTCGCTTTGCAAGCAATGTATGAGTATTGTGGTTTACGGGCATGCTTCTGGAACAGATTTTACTCATAAACCAAGGTACCACTGTATTAGATCTGAACGCAGTTCACAGTCCTTTCACAACACATTCCACTTCTGGCCACCCCAAGCTTTCTTAACATCTCTGTCCCTGTTAAGCAGGAAAAGATTCAAAAATCCTTTGCAGGTTAGCTTGTAAGGCAGCAGCGCTGTATAAAAAGGACATCCCCCAGAATCCCAACATGGTCTTGAATGAGTTTCTGGCACCAGGGAGACCCACTCTAAACTAGTGAACAAGATGATGGAAAGCCTTTGCACTTGCCCAGATCTTTTTTCTGTAAAGTGGATTTATTGGGAGAAAGTTAAGAAAATTAAGCCAAACCAGCCTGCCTCTTTTCTGAATGGAGGAACTTCCTCGATTCCCCCCCAAACACACACACAAGGACACAGAAACCTTTTTAAGTGAGAGGTTCTTTAGCTTAATTCTCCCAATACTCCATGTTTCGGAGAGCGATCTGGGCAGGATCCCTATCATGTTTAAAACAAGAGAAGTTGAAAAAGTTCCCAGAAGCCTCCGCCACGAACTGTGCTGGCCAGGTTTTCCCTTCTTTATGAGGAAAGGCTAAAATATTTGGGACTCTTCAGTCTGGAAAAAGGCACCTGAGGGGGGATATGATGGAGACATGCAAAATTATGCAGGGCATGAGTCAAGTGGATAGAAGGACGCTCTTCTCCCTCTCATAAAATACCAGAACTAGGGGACATGTACTCAAACTGAGGGTCGGGAGAGTGAGAACATACAAAAGAAAATATTTTTAACCCAGTGTTTTGTTAGTCTGTGGAACTCCCTGCCACAGGATGTGGAGATGGCATCTGGCCTGGATGCTTGCAAAGGGGGATTGGACAGATTCCTGGAGGAAAAGTACATCCGAGGTTACAAACCATGATGGAGAGGTGTCATCTCCAGGCTTAAAACCAGGGTCCTTCAAAGGCCAAATGCAGGGGAGTGGTATCAGGAGTCAGAGATCTAGTCTTGTGCGTTCCCAGAGGTATCTGGTGGGGCCACTGTGAGATACAGGAAGCTGGACTAGATGGGCCTTTGGCCTGATCCAGCATGGCTCTTCTTATATCCTTATGTTCTAAGTTTTCTGGGAGTTGCAATCCAAAAATGGGAGGTTTCCACTGTTTTTTTCTCCCAAGTTTCTGGAAGTTTTAAATCTCTGATTCCCATATTCCTGAATGAAATCAAGGATGGTACATGGTGTTTTCCAGTTGGCTGGCTTATCATGTGTTAACTGTGGGACACTATTCATGTGTACTATAAGGGCTTTCAGAAAGTAAGCATGGAAAAACCAGATGATAAATTAGTGCACATGAGACTTAACCACACACTTAAGGTTCTTAACGCCGACAAATTTCTTGAACATGACTTGCGAATTCTGCATTTCATTTGATTCCATATGACTGAAGAAGTGGACCTGATCCATGAAAGCTCACATTACCTCTGGAGGTGGTGAGTGTTCCTACACTGGAGGCATTCTAGAGACAACCCCTTAGTAGGTGTCCTTTGATTTGTGTTCTTGTATTGAGCAGTGGTTTGGACTCATTGGCTCCTTATAGGCCTCTTCCAACTTCATGATTCTAAAATACTGTATAATAATCCTTGAGGAGCCACCTGTTTTTGTCTTGTTTTGGGTTGCTTGGGTTGTCTTGTTTTGTCTTGTTTTTGGTTTTTCCCTTAGGATTTTCCCTTAGCTTTCTGCTGCTAGAGATTCCAGCTTCTCTCTGCATCCTGTAGCTTGACGGCCAGAATTCCTTTTTGATTTGGGGTGACTTTGCTGCATTTTTGAATGTGGATTTGTTTTGCTTTTGCGCACACCCTCTTGTCACTGGAACTGGTGCTTAAACAATTTTTATCTCATGTAGAAAAGGAACCTCTCTTTTATCTCGCCTAACCGGATTAGGTAGCATCTAGCTAATTTACCGACATGGAATGCACTGGTTGTAGATTTAATCAGAGGCTAAGTTCTGGACCGTTTTCAGCTGACGAGCTCATGAATTCTCTGGAGCTCATGAATTCTGCTTCTGGCTGAAACAGGTCCATCCTGCCTTTGGCTGGCGAAATGACCTACCCTTTTCCTCTTTTGATAAATGGTCAGATCTCAAGTAGAGAGCAAAAGAGAGAGGTCACCCAATCCACACCCCCAATGCTAAATAACGATTTCTCCTTTAACCTTGCCAGGGGTATCAATTTGCCTTGACAATATAATTAGGATTGTAGTTCAGATGGCCATTCCCATTGGAAGGAAGGAATCAATTCGGGATTTATTAAGATGGGGTAGGTATAAAGGGAGGGAGCCTTTGAAGTGCCCGGTGGTCGAGGGAAAAGGTGAAATGTTAACCTCAGCAAGATTTGCTTTTCCCGGTTGACTCGTTCGTCTCTAGCAAAAGGATTTAGCTTTTTGATGTCCTTGTTTGCCATAGACGAATCTGAAGAAAAAGGACAGTCCACACCGTGCATTTCTGTTTTTGCATCTGTTATGTTCAGGACCCTTGGCTCAGCTAAGAGCCTGGCCACGCTGGCGTACGGTTGTGGCGTATGGCTCCCTGATAGCAATGTTTTGCGAAAAAGAGAAAGAAAAACACTTTATCTAATTGTGCTTCTACTCAAAACAATCCGTCCTTCCGCTTTAAGAGCTGTCCTGTATCTTTTCTGGCACAGGATAAGGGCATGCAGTCTTTTGGGGACGACTGATTGGCATGCAAAATAGCATTTCATTCTGCCTTCACCAATGTGTGTGTGTGTGTGTATTGCGTCGTTACAGTCGTGACCGACTCTTCGTGACCCCATGTCCATGGAGTTTTCTTGGCAGGAGTACTGGAGTGGCTTGCCAGTTCCTACTTGAGGTGCCTACAGCACCTGGTATTCCCTGGTGGTCTCCCATCCAAGTACTAACCAGGGCCGACCCTCCTTAGCTTCCGAAATCAGGCGAGATCAGATGTGCTTAGGGCATCTATCAAGAATTAAAAGAGGTTGCATTGAAGACCAAGACCTTTTGGATTGTGGATAAGCTGTTTGTTTATGCATTAGTTATTTAACTACTAAAATGTCTTCCCCTTGCCTTTTTCCTAAAAAGGATCCAAGACAGCTTGTAATAATTAAAAGACAATATTTAAAAGCTGAAAACAGTGTATGATACAATTTTTTTTTAAAAAGGAGCTAGACAAAGAATATTTTAAAATGTGAATTAAACAAGTATTTTTGTTGAAGACAGTAAGTAAAACCAGGACAAAAACCCCCACCAGATTTAAAATGCACCGAGCAGATCAGTCCCTTTTAAAAAAGCTATGTTTAGTCTTTGGCCAGCGGCTCACCTGGGTGTTCCTTTAAGAACCTTCCCTCTCTTTGTGGGGGACCTCCCTTATGAAGAAAGGTTACAGCATTTGGGGCTCTTTAGTCTGGAAAAAAGGCGCCTGGGGGAGGGGGATATGATTGAGACGTACAAAATAATGCAGGGCATGAGTCAAGTGGAAAGAGGGAACACTCTTCATTCATTCATTGCCAGCTGATCACCCTGATGATTGCATGCTCGGGCGCATGCTCAGAGTTGTGGATGGCACCCATGGATGGTGACAGCAGTGGCAGCAGAAGTAGCAACAGCAGGTAGGCCGAGGTGACCCGGGGTGGGGGTGGGAGGCAGTTGGAAGGGGGTGAGCAAGCGATTTAGGCTTGCTGAAGCAAATGCAACAACACCAGGGGGGGGATCAGCATTCCATTTCGCTTTGGTAAAATGGAATCCCTGAAGTTGGTCGAGAAACAAACCATGAACCAGCCTGATTCTTTGGGTTTAATGGTTCTTTTTCCAACCGCCTCTAGACAAGGGGTAGCAACACTGACCTCAAGTTCCCTCGAGTAGAAAAACAAAGATAAACAAAATAAAAACATCAGTCTGGTGCATAAATTAACAAATTCTATGGCATAAGACAAGTTTCAAAATCCAGAGAGTTTTGCTGTCCTCATGGATGTTCCAGAAATCTCACATGTTCTCCTTCACTCTCTGTGTTTTTTTTTTAAATTTATTCATTTGTTTGACTGCTTGTTCCTATTTGCTATGGATTCAGTAGCTCTAGATTCATCCCCCCCCCCCCAATATGGAAAACGTTTGCTGCTGACTGTTTGAAGCTTTCTTGCTGAGGCCGCTACCTGCTCCGTGCCCTTCGAAGAATGAATTTTGCTCACTTGGCGGCTGCAAGGATAATTTGTTTAGAGGAGTGAAAATTCAGCAGTCATGTAGTAGGGTAAAGATCTCTGTGGTGCCCATCTGGCAAACAACCCTGTAGTAGAAGGGAAAGGCTGTAACACAATTAAGAAAAGCAAATGAACATCTTATTTATGCCTCTGCATGTTTGATGCCTGCAGTGACCTTGGTTTGCTTTGAGCCCGATGTGGCTTGGGTGGAGAATATTTATCGGTCTGAGCAGGGGAGCAGTAATGCCTTTGCGGCTCACGATGTGGTCAGTGCCGATGGTTGAGGTTGTGTGCAGATCTAGACCGGCAAGACACTAGGCGGCGTGAACCGTAAACAGGGAACAGAACAGGAGGAAAGGAGGGTGTTGGAACTGGGGTGTAAAGGACACAAAGTGACCCTTCCCTCCACTTTTCCACAGTCCTTGATAAGATATAGAGCAGGGTTGGCAAATCTATGGCACAGATGCCCAAGGTGGCATGCAGAGCCCTTTCTGTGGGCATGCCATATTGTCCCCTCACAGCCATGGCACTCCCCCCTCTGCCGAGAGCATACCACTGGGATCTGTGCAGAGAGCCAGGCGAAGGGGAGGCCATGGTTTGTGAGCTCCTTCATAACCCCAGTTTACTGTCCAGCCACACCGCTTTTGGGATGCCCAGAGTGACGTAGTGGGAGAGTCAACAGGGGCTATGAATGAGCCCACAGGTCACTATCATTCCCCCTGGCTTTCCCAACAGTGTAGAGCCCCATCTGCCTCTCTGGCTGGATCAGCATCTCAAGCCGCCTTCTTCCTTCCTTCTTTCCTTCCTTCTTTTGAGCAGCCACCTTAAAACAAAAACCTTACCGCTTTATGCCTCATCTAAGATTTGTGTGCCTGGCGAAAATCATCTTGCCAGAAACTTGACAGGAACATTTGGGCTTTTGATAGTTGTTTTGGAAAAGTAGGATTTACCTATGAAAGCGCACATATTGTATTTTTTTTTTGTTTCTGATTCTTATTAGCGACCTATAAAGGTATCACCCATTGCCTGTTCTAGCACTGTTATTATGTTTTTTTATGACTGCAAAAAAGGAAAGCAAAGATTATGTACTGCTTCATGCCACTTCAAGTAGTGTCTGGGTGGCTTACACTTTTATTACAGTGTACAGGCTACACATTGCCCCCCACCGCAGCAAGCTGGGTACTCATTTTACCAACCTCGGAAGGATGGAAGGCTGAGTCAGCCCTGAGCTGGCTACTTGGGATTGAATCCCTGGTCATGAGCACAGTTTTACCTGCAGGACAGGCATTTAACCACTGTGCCACGTGGCTCCTAATATTTAAATCAGACCTTATTTTAACTCATTACATTAGAGAGAAAGGTTAAAGTTTCTGCTTCATGGAAGGGAACAAACATTTATTCTGTATTTCCCATCTCTAAAAAAGCAAAAAGCAAAGTTTTCAGCTTATACTGTATATCGCCCCATACCACTTCAAGTAGTCTCTGGGCCATTTACAGTTTTTGATTACAGTCTGCAGGCTACACATTGCCCCCCCCCCAGCAAGCCGGGTACTCATTTTACCGACTTCAGAAGGATGGAAGGCTGAGTCAGCCCTGAGCCGACTGCCTGGGATTGAACCCCTGGTCGTGAACACACTTTAACCTGCAGGACAGGCATTTAACCACTGCACCACGAGGTAATTTGTTTATATGGATAACCAGTACAGTACTGCATCACAGAGCATACATTCAGGGATACTTTCATTCCTTCCAGGGTAACTCAGATGTGCTGATGGATATAACTTAAGCAAAAAAAAGAAAAGGAAACATAGGAGAACGACTGTACATCAAGAGATTGTCTATTTTGCTTCTATATACAGCATAACCCACAGGTAGCTCTTCAGAACATAATCCAAGAATAACCTATATTACACCATTCCTGCTTAAGAGACATGGCCATATAGTAATATGAAAATCATCAGACTATTAGATCACTATGCACATGCAGATCTGTCCAGATCAGCAGTATAGATGTCAAATAAATAACAAAAATTAATAAATAGCCATGGCAGTAAAAAAAGGACCAAAGGGTGGAATGCAGACAAAGCCACGCGGCCTCTGTTTCTACTGGTCCAGCATCCTGCTGCTAAATGCTAGGTCAGTGACTTCAGCACAGCAGGGTTTGATCCTGGCTGAGTACACTGGGAGGCGGGTGGGTCTCGCAGAGGACAGGTTTGTTTTTAAGGGTCGTTTTATTGCCTTGCTCTTGGGCGCGACTGGGCAAAACCTGAGTGGCCAGGGAGGGGTAAAGCTGCTGCTGGCTATCTTTTCCGGGGCCCTGGCTTGATCGCAGCTCCTCCTGTTCTGACCGTGTGCACCTGAAAGCATCTCCTAAGAAATGGGCTTGGAAGTCATTCTTAGTGGCTCTTCCGGTGTGTGTGTGTGTGAATTGTATGTCGTTCTCTCTGCCGCAGCAGGTGGCATGCACGGTTTGCTTACGGCATTCTTCACGGCTCCGACACTTGCAGCTGACACGCTGCCCCTGTGCCTCTCTCCCTAGCTTTGTTTTGTTGATTTGAATTTCCAACTCCGTGGACTCAAAGGAAAGTTCTGAGGGGGCTTTTTTTCTCAACCCGTGACCCCAATTCTGATGAGTTTTATTTGCCCAATCGATGGCTGTGCCACGTGGGATGCTGTTGATGCTAGACCATTGGGCTGTTTTTACTGAGAGGCTGGCTGGGCACCGGTTGGTGTACACGCTGCCTACTTCAAGGCCCAGAGCAAAGATGCAAACACGGGGGAGCGATGTAATTAATTCCTTTGCAAGGTGCCTCCAAATGCCAAGGGTTGGGCTGAGGCAAGCCAAACAAGGGGGGAAAGAGAGAGAGAAGAGGAAAAATTGGCTCCGTGGAGAGAGTGGTGCAGCGAATTGTTTACAGCCTGGAATAATGGAATCGTGTTTGCTTAGGAGCAACGTTAATGTGGGTTTCCATATGAATTCATGAAAATTATTGATTTGTTTGAAATAGGGTGCTGGAAGAGAGCTCCACGCTCTCCGTGGACTGCCAGAAACACAGAACAAATGAGCCCTAGATCAAATCAAGCCCCACATTATCTCCACTTACAAGGATCGGCTTAGGGAGCTGGGAATGTTTAGCCTTACAAAAAGAAGGCTGAGGGGGGATATGATAGCTATGTTTAAATATTTGAAAGGATGTCACGTTGAAGAAGGGACTGGCTTGTTTTCCATGGCTTCGGAGACTAGGATGCGGGGCAATGGTCTCAAACTACAGGAAAAGAGATTCCATTTAAACATTAGGAAGAACTTCATGACAGTTAAAGCTGCTCAGCAGTGGAATATGCTGCCCCAAAGGAGGGTGGTGGAGTCTCCTTCTTTGGAGTTTTTTAAGCAGAGGCTGGATGACCACCTGTCGGGAGTCCTGTGATGGGGGGGGTTCCTGCACAGCAGGGGGTTGGACTGGATGGTCCTTTCCAATTCTATGATGCTAGGATTCTAACCGAGGCTGGGCTACTTTGTGCACTTGCTGGGAAGGCAAAGGTTCCTGGAAAAGACCATCGTGTTGGGAAAGGTGGGAGGCAGCAGGAGAAGAGGAAGACCAAATACAAGATGGACTGCCTCCCTCAAGGAAGCCACTGGCTTGAGTTGTCCAGAGCTGAGTGCAGGGCCATTGAGGGCTGGACATGTTGGAGATTGCACATTCATGCGTTGGGTCACCATGAGTCAAGGCAATTTGACGGCACATCACAAAAAGAGTGTGTGTTTTATACAGGTTAGGTGCAGATCAAAAAGCTTCCTAGGCAAGTTTCGTTTAGCATGAAGTGCAATATATTTTTTTCCTAAGTATTACTGTGGGCAAATTCAGTGTTTGTTGGGATTAAATTCATTGAACGTGAGCAGGGCTGCCTGGTCCATTGCTTTTGATTGTCCATCGGGCAGCCGTTACTGCTTTACCCCATCCGGCTGTTTTAAAACCAGCTTTTGCAATGGTTACCGGTCTGTTTTTAAAGAATGTTATGTGTATGTATCTTGTATACTGCCTGGAGAGTCTTGGTGGGTAGAAAAAAAGACTGGCAGACTTCTGAGATACGAAATGCCATTCTGGCTTATAATAGCCCCCAACGATCTTTCTACATCCTAACTCACCGACAAGCCAGGCTCCGTTATGTGTATACAGCTTTGCAAGTGTATACAGCCCCTCACTTTGTCCAGAACAGAGCTTCACGCTTCAAAATCAGTTGTTGCATCTTTGAATCACATGATTCCAGGGCTGCCGTGTCTAGGACAGACAACTTGGAAAGGAAGCTTGTGATTACCTATTTATTTATTTATTTATTTATTTATTTATTTATTTATTTATTTATTTATTTATTTATTT
>JAHTLZ010000074.1:3214131-3233987 GCA_023846285.1 Phrynocephalus versicolor | reverse complement strand
TTTATTTATTTATTTATTTATTTATTTATTTATTTATTTATTTATTTTTGAACTTATATACCGCAACCTATTTCCCCACAGGAACTCAGGGCGGTTTACACAATACTATAAGAAAAAGAAGAGTTAAAACCAATAAAAACGATCAAACAGCGGTAGCCAGGACGGTGAGCCAAAATAGGCAGGGCAGCAAAAGGCGAGAGTGTGTGTGTGTGGAAATCGGTCGCCAAACAAGGTGACGAAACACTCAGTCGGTTACAGAAACAAAACAGATCCCTTTTCTTTTAAGGAGGCTCTGTTTTAACTGTGAAGCTGAAATCCAGGACTGTCTTAAAACAGGCAGCTCTCTAGCTCCTCCTGACTCCTGCTCTTAAGAACAGAGGAACCTAAGAAGAGCCATGCTGGATCAAGCCAAAGGTTCATCCAGTCCAGCTTCCTGTATCTCACAGTGGCCCCACCAGATGCATCCGGGAGTGCACGAGACCAGATATCCGTTTCCTGATACCTCCCCCCTTGCATCTGGCCCTTGAAGTACCCCGGTTTGAAGCCTGGAGATGACACATCTCCAGTATGGTTTGTAACCTGGGATGGACTTTTCCTCCAGGAATCTATCCAATCCCCTTTGGAAGGCATCCAGGCCACATGCCATCACCACCTCCTGTGGCAGGGAGTTCCACAGACTAACAACACGCTGGGCTAAAGAAAATATTTTCTTTTGTCTGTTCTCACTCTCCCAGCCCTCAATTTGAGTGGATGTCCCCTCGTTCTGGTATTTTGTGAGAGGGAGAAGAGCTCTTACCTGGTTCGGCCCTGTTGGCCCCTCCTCTCATTTGCCTGTTTCCATCTCCTACGTGATGAAAATCAACCTTTTTTCATACTCTCTGCTTGTGCCCCCCCTCCATTTGTCCCTTTGACCTGGCAGGTGCAGGCTTTAAATTTAATTAACTTCTGAGGGCAAGGCTTTGAACATGCAAGTACTCTATAGGGCCTAATGATGGGAATCTGGGAACCGGTGCAAACAGCCTGCTTGTGGCTGTGGAAGTGTGTGTGTGTGTGGGGGGGGCTTTCACTTAATTTGCTTGCTGATTAAATGTCCCACTTGCCATCTGCTGCCCGGCAATAATTACCGAGGGAGGTTAAGCACCCTGCCTCTGATCCTAGGAGACAAATGGCCTGCTGCCGCCAATAAACCTTCTGTTTTTCCATTTATTCTGCCTTTCCAGCAAAAGATGCAATGCTGAAAGTAATCGAGGTGTAGATGGGGGTTGTTAAATGTTATTTATAATGTTCCTACTTGGCCTTTCCATTGTGCCGAGTCTTCAGATGTGGCTAAATGCCAGTCGGTAGATCCGCCCACCGCCCCTTCCTTTGTTGGCTAGCTTCTCTTTGATCCTTGCTAAGACAGACAAGAAAAGTCTTGCCTTTTTGTTTCAACAATTATCCCGCTAATTAACATGGCCTGTTTGCTCAGCTCCCAGTGCTGAGCGAGCAATACCCCGCTTCCCCCCCCTTTCTTATTTCTTTTTGGCAATTTCTCAGCTGTTTGCAAAAGCATTGGCGGTTTTTAATTAAAAGTATGCCGTCCGTCTCAAGGGATCAATTCAGCGTTTCCCCATCGCCTTCGATATATTAGCAGAAATGATTGCAGCAACCTAGCGCAACATTCTCTTCGTGAACCCTACTTCACTTAGGTTTTAAATCGCCTTTTGCTTAAAGTCAAATCGCCTTAAAAATCATTTACTGCATTTCCAATCGCTTTTTCCGCGGAGCACCCTTGGCCACTCCCCTTTTCGGCCACTCTGTCGGTTTTTCTTGCGACGACCACCAGGGGTGGTGTTATTTTAAACCGATTTCTAAACCGCTTTTTGAAGCGATTTGGCTCAAACTGCAGACACCATGCACTGGTTTTTCCCTGGTTTCCCCCTCTGTATGCCTTTTCCTGCCATCGGAAAAGCCAAAAAAGAAATCCTCCTGCAGTGTAATCAGTTCCGACGACTTCTCCTGTCCTTCTACTTCCTCTTTTGGGTACAATTTTGCTTTTTCCGGTCACGGAAGTAGGTTATCAAAATCAGTGTGCCATGTTGTAAGTAATCTAAAGGGAGAACCGGAAAATTAGCTTCATTACTTTGAATGGAAGAACAACGGCATGACAATATCCTAAAAATAATTTCCGAAATTGAATCAGACCGTGGGAAAATGTCGGACTAAATCGGAACAAAAAGCGGTTTAGCAAAGTGCAGATGGAGAAACCGGTTCTTGAGAAATGCCCAAGTGCAGAATACTGAATTGTTTCAGTGACCACGTGACCGGGGGAGGGCAAAAGGCGATTCAAAACAAAAGGTGGTTGCTGTTTGAAGTGTGGTAGCGGAAGTGTGCTTCTTTCAGTTTCCCATCAAGGTAGAGCACTGGGTCGGAGAAGAATTGTGCATTAAGCAGCTTAAATGTGTTTGTGACTAGCAGGGACCAGCTAGGAGGGATCTTGGACCTAGATCAGTCCGGAAGGTCAGGGTTTAAAATGCTGTTAAGCCCTCTGTATGAACAACATTAGGGGGTATGGTGGCTCAGTGGACTAAGGCTCTGAAACTGTTTACCGCAAAGTCGGCAGCTCAGTGGTTCGAATCCCGGGTGCCACGCAGCGGAGCGAGCTCCCGCTGTTAACCCCAGCTCCTGCCAACCTAGCAGTTCGAAAGCATGTCAATGCAAGTAGATCAGTAGGTACCGCTGTTTTAAAAAAGCAGGAAGGTAAAATTGTTTCCTTGCAGCCATAGCCGGCCACGTGGCCACGGACTTGCACAACACTAAGCACTGCCCCTAGAGTCAGACACGACTAGTACGCATGTGCAGGGGGTGGGAACCTTTACCTTATGAACAACATTGGCTACCCCATTGGGTGTGGCAGATAAGTTGCGACCTGGCTCTGAATCCCTGCTCAGCCAAGGGTGGAACTTGTACAGTGGCTCCATAGGAATCCCATTTGCTTTCAAGGGCCTGTTAGGATTGCTCCCGGTTCAACCCGATGGCACACAAATGTAAGCAAATAACGTAGGTCTGTCCGAAAGGGATCCCAGTCTCAGTCGGCTTTACATGGGACCGACATGATGGACAATGAAAGATGTCTACACTGACCCATTTGGGGTTATTACCTACTATGTGGTGCTGTTAGAGATGTAAAGCCTTATGTGTGATTTTCTCTCTCTCTTGGCCTGCAAGACGTCAATATATTTTCTGATAGTCTCAGTGGATGCTGTCATGTTTGTGAGAATAATGTTTTGCATGTAATGCAAGTGATTACAAAGCTGCAAAGATAAAATAAAATTCAAATAAAACACAAAATTAAAAGTTTTCAAGAATTAGAAGTAAAATCAGACCACAATATCCACAATGTATTCACTCTAAGCTCACCCCTCCCCTGCAGATCCTGAAATATGCACATAGAAACTCCCTTGCAGTGGTGGCAAGCCTTCAGCACTCCAGATATTTTGGACCCACAACTCCCAGAAGCCTGCATTGCCAATGACAAAGGACTTCCTTGATGTTGAAACGAGAACACTTGTTATAAAAGCACTTTTAAACCACACTTGATGATAGCACTATTCAAAGACTTGAAAGGCTGCCCTTCAGAGGAGGGGCAGGATCTGTTCCCCATCGTCCATGAATGCAGGACAGGCAATCATGGGCACTACTGATAGTTACAGGAACCTAGCTTTTGTCTGAATATCAGGAAACATTTCCTAACTATTAGAGCAGTACGGCAACAGAACCCATCATCCCAGGCCTTGGTGAGCACTCCCAACACTGGAGGCCTTTGAGAGAAATTGAGACAACTGCCCTGCAGATAAGAACATAAGAACAGCCTTGCTGGAACAGACCACAGCCCATCCAGTCCAGCATTCTGTCTCACACAGTGGCTCACCATTTGCTGCAGGATATTCCCAAGCAGGTGTCTTCACCTCCTTACGATTCCCTGCAAATCCCTTTGATTTGTCTTCCTTCCTCAAGCAGGGCTTGAGGGCCTTCTATGCCCCTTCCAGCTCCATGATTCTAGGATACTTTCAAAGTCTGCTTTGACTCTGCAGGTGCCATAGCAGGCAATTTTATTTATTTATTTATTTATTTATTTATTTATTTATTTATTTATTTATTTATTTATCATTATCATCATCATCGGCCGTGTTCTAATTGCCAGCACGCGCGCGCACGCGCGCGCACACACACACACACACAGATTTTGATAAATGTGAAAAACTGGCCACCAGAAATCGTCTTCCCAGTTTCTTCTCTCCACCCCCATTTCTCTCTTTAAAGGAAACAGGGATGGGTGAGGCCTTCAGAGTACTAGCTTGTGCCCACTTTTTTTCTTCAAGACATCGAGGGGTTTTGGAGAGCACAACTATATTTTAAAAGAAAGGCTGGATTTTTCTTTCCCTCTCCCTGGAAGGAACTTGCACATTTCCCCAGCCTTTTGAATTGAACTACTGATGTGTCGCTTGGCCGCTAGAGTAATGAATGCCCCCCATAGCCATTAATTTCCCTTGGGATAGCACCGAGAGGGCATGACAGGGGGAGTCACTTTGTTCCCCACTCTCAGACCATATGTGGCTAGGGAAGCAGGCATGACAGCCGTTGTCAGCGGGCATTCGTAACTGGCAGGAGCATCTTTCTGAACAAGTGATGTGCCTCTTGTCCTGAAAACAAATGACTCCGACTGTCTGGGAATATTTTGCAGCCAGGGTAGAGTAATGAAAAGCTCTCTAAGCTAGATACAAGGACACCTTCAGGAGCGCTTGTGTTGCCTCTTCAGGGGGTCCTCGTGTTTGGTGTTGATTGGGATCTGCCTTCCTGCCTTCCTACAACATTTAGGAGAGAGAGCAATTTAAAAAAAACAAAGGCCTCTATTGACACTAGAGATGGGCACGAAACGAAAATGAAGTGCTGCTATTTTGTTGTTTCGTTAAGTAACGAATTACTTCGTTACTTATTGAAGCAGTAGGACCTGTCTCATTTTGTAACAAAACGACACCCCCCCCCCAGAATGAAATGATTCATCCTAGAGGAAATGGCACAGGAGCTTCCTCAAGCTCTTCCCTGTAAGCTCCTGAAATTTGGAAAGGTTTGGGGTTCAGGGGGATGAGTTATGAAGCTCCAAAGGGGAGTCCTGGGGTAAGTACGGGAGGCCTGAAACAGGCCTTTCCTCCCTTACCCCAGGGGGCCTTTTTTCATATACTGTGGTCCCGCAATATAGTGGGGCCGTAGTATATGAACCGAGAACAGGCAGAGGACCACTGTATAAACACAAAGTCTATGTGATCCTGTAGATTCATACAAAAGACACATAATATGTAGTCCATCATTCAGGGAATCAGAACTTCAGAAGCCAAGTCGCGGGCGAGCATAGCGCTACCACAGCTTGGCTTCTGATTCCAACTAGAAAGATTTTTTCCTAGGGGCACCCCCTTTGGAGCTTCATAACTCAGCCCCCTGAACCCCAAGCCTTTACAAATTTCAGGGGGTTACCTAGAATCACTTGAGGAAACTCCCTTGCAATTTTGGTCCTTTGGGATCCAGGAGAGCATAGTGTTTCTTTTCGTTTCACAACAAAACTACTTTAAAAATTATTACAAATGAAACGAAATGACTAAAGAAATGAAACAAAGTGCTATTTTCCCATTTTGTGCCCATCTCTAATTGACACACATCCAGCAGCTGGTCTGAGGATTCCAGGCCCATGACTGCTTTGCAGGCAAATCAGCCAGCAATGGTCTACTTCCTGTCTTCGGCAGAGTGAATCTCTTGGGCAAAAGGGCCTCCCTGCAAACCGGAAGTCACTTCCGATTCATGTAGATGCCATTTTTGGGCTTCTAGAAGGCCCTTGCACCTAGATGCCCTAAGTACATCTGATATCGCCTGATTTCGGAAGCTAAACAGGGTCGGCCCTGGTTAGTACTTGGATGGGAGACCACCAAGAAATACCAGATGCTGTAGGCGCCTAGAGTAGGAACTGGCAAGCCACTCCAGTATTCCTGCCAAGAAAACTCCATGGACATGGGATCACAAAGAGTTGGTCACGACTGTAATGACACAACACACAGAGAGAAGGCCCTTGCAGGCCCGTTTGGGGCAGCGCCAGTCCTGGGGTAAGTACGGGAGGCCTGAAACAGGCCTTTCCTCCCTTACCCCAGGGGGCCTTTTTTCATATACTGTGGTCCCGCAATATAGTGGGGCCGTAGTATATGAACCGCGAACAGGCAGAGGACCACTGTATAAACACAAAGTCTATGTGATCCTGTAGATTCATACAAAAGACACATAATATGTAGTCCATCATTCAGGGAAAGCTTGCCTGAAGAGAAAGGACTTTGCCTGTTTCCAGAAGGACAACAGAGATGAGGCAGTCCTGGCCTCCAACAGGAGGGAGATCCAGAGTCTGGGCGCAGCAGTCGAGAAGGCCCTTTCTTGGGTTCTCACGAGATGTACCTGTGAGGGTGGTGGGATGGAAAGGCCTCTTCTGATGACCTTAACACCCAAGCCTGTTCATAACTGTGAGATTTGATCTTTGAGGTAGCTAGGAGCCAGGCTATACAGTGCTTTTTAGGTCAAGATAAGCACCTTGAATTGTGCTCGATAGTTGATTGGCAGCCAGTGGAGCTGCTTTATTTAATAAGGATGTAATGTGATCTCTGTTCCCCACCCAAGTCAGCAATATGGCTGCGCTGCTGCATTTTCAACCTGTTGAAGTTTCCTGAGACTTTTCATCGGTAGCCCCACAAAGAGCGCATTACAGTAGTCCAGCCGGGATGTCACTAGGGCATGTGTCACCGTGGCCATAGTTTCTCAAGAAATGGGTGTAACTTGCGTACTAGCCTTAATTGAGCAAATGTGCTCCTGGCCACAGCCGTGACCTGGGCATCCAAGCTCAAGGATGAGTCCAAGAGCACCCCCAAGCTGTGTACCTTTTTTTTCAATTGGAGGGTGGCCCCCATCCCATACAGGTTGCATCCCTATCCCTTGTTCTCCCTTTCGACTGACCAGGAGCACCTCTGTCTTGTCTGGGTTTAGTTTCATTTTGTTCATCCTCCCCCAGTTCATTACTGCAGCTAAACTCTCATGTAAAGTTGAGGTAGTACCTCCTTTAGAATTCAGAGGTGACAAGAGGTAGAGCTGAATATCATCGGCATACTGGTGGCACCTAACCCCAAAAGGCAGGAGGGAGAACTTGAGTGTGTGTGTGTGTGTGTGTGTGTGTGTGTGTGTGTGTGTGTGAAGTTACTTTTTAAAGCCATTCCGTAGAAGGGGACATGCTGAATGGAGAGTGCTAAGGATTCCTTAAAAACAACAATGTGTTCTTGTTCTCAGTTGCTGGCCCCTTGTGCTGGAGCCCTCTGTTTTCCTGGCTTTCCCCACGTGTGGCTGCTTCCCCTGACAGGCCTTTGATCTTATTATTGCTGCTCCAGCAGAAGCCCAGCCATCTTTCTTGCCAGCATGCAATTTGGGGAAAGCGAAGGAGCCTGTTCAATCAAGACAGATTTGCTACGCCGAGGTCCTTGCTGGGAGAGCAGCTGCTGATGTGAGGCAGGCAAGGATGTTGGCCATGTCGAGAGAAGCGGAGAAGCCCACTGCAGCCCCAGCCAGGGGCCTGTGCAAGCTGCCTATCTGACCGGACCAGAGGTCCCATGCTGTTAAAACTGTGAGCAGTGTAGGCCATTTCGGACAGGTGATGCATGGCTATCCTGACCGTTAACATCAAGTTTTTGTTTTGTTTTGTTTTGTTTTTCTTGGGGGGGTGTCATGGTAGATGCAAGCTGCTAGTGACTAAAGAATGCTGCCAGTGTCCTAGAGCCCGTATTAAGGAGGATCCTATGATTCTAGATCCCTAAACTGTAGGAAACCCTGATGATGCTGACAAAGGCGAGTCTTTCCGAAGACAGACGTGGATACTTGGCTGGTTTCATGCTGTGCAGACCTAAAATTTACGCGTTCAGAAGATTGGGGTCAAGACGGAGCTATGTGGGGAGATGCCAAAGCATATGGCTGGATAATTCGGTGAACCAGAGTCCCTGGCTGAGGATCCAGAGGCTGGGAGTTCAATTCCCCTCTGGGTGTTCCCAGGAGAGGAGCCAGCCTATGCAGCTTTAGGCCAAGGGCACAGGAGTGGTCCCAGAGTGCCACCCGAAGGAGGGATGGTCATCCATTTATGAGTGTTTTATAACTAGAAAACCCTGTGGGAGTTGCTTTATTTTGGAAATGACTCATTAAGTGCCTTATGAGAACATAAGGAAGAACCATGCTGGAACAGGCCAAAGGCCCATCTAGTCCAGCTTCCTGTATCTCACAGGCCCCACCAAATGTGTCCGGGAGTGCACAAGACTAGATTTCTGTCTCCTGATACCACTTCCCTGCATCTGGCCCTTGAAGTATCTGGGTTTTAAGTCTGGGGATGATACATCTCCATCGTGGTTTGTAAACTCTGATGGACTTTTCCTCCAGGAATCTGTCCATTCCCCCTTTGAAGGCATCCAGGCCAGATATCATCACCACCTCCTGTGGCAGGGAGTTCCACAGACTAACAACATGCTGGGTAAAAAAAAATCTTTTGTCTGTTCTCCCTCTCCCAACCCTCAAGTTGAGTGGATGTCCCCTAGTTCTGGTATTTTGTGAGAGGGAGAAGAGTGTCCCTCTATCCACTTTACTCATGTCCTGCATTATTTGTATGACTCACACATATCCTGATTGATTGCTACCTGATTCGCGTTTCAGAAGGCCCTCAAGTCAATACCAAACATCCTGGTCAAACATATCAGGAATTAGAACTATTCATGGCGTCATGAGACATGGACTCATGGAATGGTGAAGTTGGAAAGGGCCTCAAAGGCCATCAAGTCCAACCCCCTGCTCCGTGCAGGAATACAAATCTAAGGATACCTGCCAGGTGATTGTCTAGTTTTCTCTTGAATGCCTCCAATGCTGGAGCGCTCACCATATCTTGAGGTAGTTTGTTCCATCGTCATACTGTTCTAACAGTTAGGAAGTTTTTTCTGATATTCAACCAAAAGCTGGCTTCCTGTAACTTGAGCCCATTGTTGCGTGTCCTGCACTCTAGGAGTATGGGGAACAGATCTTGCCATTCCTCTGAAGGACCACCTTTCAAGTCTTTGAGAAGTATCTCCCTTTGGACTTCTTTTCTGAAGGCCAAACAAACTTGGACCAGCCCTTCAATAATCAGAGTGGTGGCCAGCTGTGGGGGCTTCTGGGAGCTGAAATCCAACACGGTGACAGTTCTCTTGGGGTTGCTTCCTGGGTTGGATTCATTTCCCCCTTAACAGCAGGAAGGAGCGAATTGCCAAGCCCCTTGTCTGCTCAAATGAAGGAGGATCCTTGGAGATTTGGGCTTTGAAAACATTGGCTTGGAAGAGAGCTTAGCTCTGTACCTTTAGGACAGGTTTGTCCAAAATTTTTGCAAGGAGGGCCAGATTGGGCGAGGTGAAAATGTGTGGGGAGGGGACTGACCATTCAGCTGCATTTGGCCCCGGGGCCGGACGTTGCACAATCCTCTAGGACAGGCATGTCCAAACCTTGGCCCTCCAGATGTTTTGGACCATAAAACGCACAGCCCCTTGCCATTGGAAATACAGACTTGGAGTTCCGGGTGTTGTGGTCCAAAATATCAGGAGGGCCAAAGTTTGGACATGCCTGCTCTAAGACATGCATGGAGGCGGCGGGGGGGGGGAGACACTGCAGCAACGGAAGTGGGGGCAGGTAGGCTGGGCAGGTGGCTGCGGGACAGACGAAGGAAAGGCAGGCAAACCGTCAACACTGCAAGCTGATATCCAGTATGGGGATGCATGACAGGCTGAGCCAGTGGAGAGAAGAGGACCACTCAAAGTTTGAAAATGGGCCGCATTTGGCCCCTGGGCCTGACTTTGGACATGTCTGCTTTAGGACCAGCACCGGCTGAAGTGGGACTAAGTTGGAAACGACTGGGTAGCTGAAGGCGTTGCTTGCACTGCCGGAGGTTGCCTGTTTAGCTCGGAGGGGCTCTGCCCTTTCCGGGTGCCTGGGACTGATACAGGACTTCAAGGAATCCCAGTGTGATGCAAACAAGCGGTGTTATGGGATCTTGCTGCATTTTTGTGTGGCCTTTTGGAATGGCCAAGGAAAGAGGTTGATGATGGAGCAGGCAGAGCTGAAAACGGGACCATATCTTGGGCAGACAGATGGCACTTGAAAGCAAGAACGCTCCTTTAATGTTAAGTAAGAGCCCGAATGCTTCAAATTCGAATTTTAATATTTCCTCCTCCTCCTCCTTTTTCAAGTTAATGTGGCAGGGTGTCCTTCTCCCAGGCAGAGTGGCTGCTCCCCGGGTGAGAAAAATCCTGTGTATTAATCTCAAAACCAGACAGACTTCATTGGTCAGGAAATGATGGAGTTCTAGGCCACTGGCGCCGGGCCTTATCATTCCAAACCAGCCATGAGAAAGGAGTACTGCGTGCAGTAACGGGGCAACAGATGAGGCTCTTATATTTGGACTGGTCACGAGCCATTGGTTGGGCTCTCTGGAACTCCCTGTGGACCTCCCTGCCACAGGAGGTAGTGATGGCATCTGGCCTGGATGCCTTCCAAAGGGGATTGGACAGATTCCTGGAGGAAAAGTCCATCACAGGCTATAAACCATGATGGAGATGTGTCACCTCCAGGCTTAAAACCGGGGTACTTCAAGGGCCTGATGCAGGGGAGTGGTATCAGGAGACAGATATCTAGTTGTCTCATGGGCTCCCAGATGCATCTGGTGGGGCCACTGTGAGATACAGGATTCTGGCCTGATCCAGCAGGGCTCTTCAGATGTTTTTATGTTCTTATGGTGTTATGGAATGCTACTATCATTCCTATAGAGCAGACAACGTAGTCCGGAAGCAGTCAGATGACTGATTGGGGGAAAAATGTGCTTGGGACTAGCACTAGTCCTAAAGGCCCCGAGTCCATCAATAGAAAGGGAGAATGAATCCTTGCTTCTCATTGTCACAGTCAAGGATGAGGGACTGTGTGTGTGCCCCCCCCCCACTCTGAAGAGGAAGTATTTCAGGCAGAAATCATGGAAAAATTAAACAAAACAAAAGGCAAAAAAGTGGCACCTTAAAGACTACCTTTCATATTTTAACGTAACATTTCACGGACACCTCCACTTCTTCAGACATACAGCAGCAGAATGAGGTGTGCAATCTAATATGTGTGTGAGGCGTCCCGCTGCTGTGAACGGCATGATTTGAAGCAGCCTGTGTCACTTGTGTCACATATTCAGCTCATACAGGCTGCGTCAGGGGCACCTTTTAGAGGTCTAAAAATCGTGAGCGCCAGATGTTTCCTTCGATCTTTTTTTTTTTAATAGTCAGGGGGCTTTTTCGTGCTGTTCTCTGTGTGTGCACATCCATGCATGCTTTGCTTCTTAAAAAGAAAATTTGTTTTGCATCACGTATTTCAGAGGCATTGATGGGTGGAAGGGAGCAGGTCTTGTCTCACCCTCACCCTGGAGGGGAGCGATCCTAGGGCATTCAGAGGTCTCCTCATCTAGGTTTCTCTTCCCATGGAAACAGGTTAAACTGGCCATAGCGGGGACTGTGGTGGGTATTTATTCCCCCCCTCCAAACTTAAAGTCTGCTGTGCTTACCAAAGTCCCCAGTTTTGAGCCTCATCATTTCAGGGAGAAGGCAGGTTAATTGCACTCGATGGGAAAGACTCTACACTCCCCGAGATCATGGAGAGCCTCTGCAGAGAGCCATGGGTCTGTTAAAAAGTGTGTTGGGTTTTAAATGTTTCAAAGATTAGCAGAGTTATGCAGTGGTGTGGAAAGATAATTGCTAAGCACAGATTTGAAGCTGGGAAACAGAAGTAAACTTTAGCATAAAAGCTTGTATTACAACAACATACACAAATACACAACGAGATAATACACACAGCATAAATTTTACAGAGTAGTAGGGAAACTGCTCATCTCACCAAAAAGCAGTCCCAAAGCAAAAGGGGTTACAATCCTGCCTTTTTATACATATGGCAGACATCATATAAACCAATCACATGAGTACACATGGGCAGCCAATGTTAAGCAGTTATCCATGGCACCTGGATATAATTATTCTGACCTTTTCATGTGATTACCACTATTCACCTGTGTCTTGGCAAATGACTATGCATTTATACACGCAAACCATTTTGAATCTGTTAAATATTATATTACATACATTTTGTTAAAAGTTAAATTACTTGACAGGGTCAGATAGCCCCCCCCCCCCCAAAGCGCCTCAGCAAATCATGTGCTTTTGCCCTCCCCATAACCAGGAGGCACTCTGAGTCCAGTGTAGCAACGGAGACTTCTGGGTTTTCTGTCGTCCGTCTGTGGCTGGTCTGTTTGCTCTCTCTTGCTCCCAGTGAGCTGACCTGGGCAAAGTGATCGAATCCACAACAATATGCTTGAAGACTTCAAGAGGATTGCTTCAGAACTGAATATTCATGGGTCCAGTGCGGGGCAGATGTCAGAATGATGGTCTTCGGGAGAGAAGTAGGCTAGAAAAGTAACTGATACGTAAATCAGAGAGGCCGTGTCATCCTCCAGTCTGCCTGCTGAAGTTGGGCAGTCAATGAAAACTTTTTGCAGCCCACCATGGCCCGTTTCTGAGAAGTACATCTTTTCCTCCTTCTCAGAGGTGGTCACCGTGCTCCAGCCGGCCCTCAGCAATATTCAGCCCAGTCTTCGGATGTTGCAGGGGAAGAAAATATTGTGTGCTTTTGGGAGGAACATCTGACCAATGTATTAACCTATTGCATTTTTTTATTCTACAGGGCATCTCCCAGGCTACCTTTGTTGGTCATGACTGGGGCGGTGTCACAGTCTGGAATATGGCTCTCTTTTACCCAGAGCGGGTCAAGTAAGTGAGTTTCTGCAGTACTCAGAATCCTAGAGTTGGGAGAGACCTCAAGGGCCATCCAGTCCAATCCCCTACCATGCAGGAACACCCATCACAGGACCCCCGACAGATGGCCATCCAGCCTCTGCTTACTAACCTCCAAAGAAGGAGACTCCACCACCCTCCTTTGGGGCAGCATTTTCCACTGCCAGACAGCTCTAACCGTCAGGAGGTTCTTCCGAATGTTCAAATGGAATCTCTTTTCCTCTAGTTTGAAACCATTGCCCCAAGTCCTAGTCTCTGAAGCCATGGAAATCTTCACAGACATAGTTACCACTCTCTGTCTGACGAAGCTGCTTGGATGAGTAGCGAAACATTTCCGTCTCACAAGAAACGTCCAGTTGCCATGACTCAGCTTCTGGATGACCTCACCTGGATGACAGAGAATCTTCACAGTCTTCCTAAAAGCTTTGGGGCGTCACAGAAAATGGCAGACCTCTGGCAAGGCTTTGTACCTCTCACTCTTTGTAGTGCCTTTAGAACCAGGCTGGGCCAGCCCTACCCTCGGTCAGAACGAGGCTGTTGCAATGGTAGTAAGCCTGCTGGGTGATAGCAGCCTCCTTCCCGGCAGTCGTCCTGAGTTAGAAGAAAAAAACTAAGATCATGGCCACCGGTCCCATCACCTCCTGGCAAATAGAAGGGGAAGAAATGGAGGCAATGATAGAGTTTATTTTCTTGGGCTCCTTGATCACTGCAGATGGCGACTGCAGCAACGAAATAAAAAGACGCCTGCTTCTTGGGAGGAAAGCAATGGCAAACCTAGATAGCATCCTAAAGAGCAGAGACATCACTTTGCCAACTAAGGTTAGGATAGTCAAAGCTATGGTTTTTCCAGTAGTGATGTATGGAAGTGAAAGCTGGACTATAAAGAAGGCTGATCGCCACAGAATTGATGCTTTTGAGCTGTGGTGCTGAAGGAGAGTCTTGAGAGTCCCCTGGACTGCAAGGAGATCAAACCTATCCATCCTAAAAGAAATCAACCCCAAATGTTCACTGGAAGGACAGATTTTGAAGCTGAGGCTCCAGTACTTTGGCCACCTCATGAGGAGAGAGAAGTCCTTGGAAAAGTCCCTGATGTTTGGAAAGGTTGAAGGCAAAAGGAAAAGAGGACGGCAGAGAATGAGATGGTTGGACGGTGTCATCGATGCAACCAATATGGATTTGACCAAACTCCGGGAGGCAGTGGAAGATAGGAAGGCCTGGCGAGCTCTGGACCATGGGGTCCCGAAGAGTTGGACACAACTGAACGACTGAACAACAACAACAACTGTGTCTGCTGCAGCCTTCCCCATCACACTTGGGTGTGTGAAGTTTTGCTCCAGCTAGCTTTTGTGCATGAAAATGGTGGTGGTGGTGGTGGTGGGGAATCAGTATCTTATGAAAATGGTTTGGTCTGCCCCCCCCCCCGAACTTAGCATGCTTAAAATAAATCTAGAATTAAACAAATCTTAGAATGAATTCCCAGTTTTTTCAAGTCGAGAACAACAGCTGCTCCCTTTCAGGACAAATGGGTTGTTTGTGTGCATTTTGGACTCCACGTTCTCTTCTTTTCTAATTTTCTTCTTCTGGTGTTTCAAGGGCTGTGGCTGGGCTGAATACCCCCTACAGGCCGTCCAGTCCCGGAATGGACGTCATGAAGTTGATTGAAGCGAACCCTGTCTTTGATTATCAGCTCTACTTCCAAGAGCCGGTGAGTAACGTCTTAAAAGGAGGACATTAGGCTCTTTTAAGACTAACTCTGTTACCCCACGTCCACTTTGGCTGCTTTTACACAACCCCTAAAATCCGAGGCAAAGGGCTCCCAAATGTGGAGCTTAAAATTGTTTTCCACCAGCTGCGGACTTTAAACAAAATTAAGTACGACCACGCCCACCTAAGCGCACCCCAGCGCATTTTAGAAGTGCCTGGTCTCCGGAGGTAAAAAAAATTCTGATGCGGATTGTAAAGCTGTGGACGCTGGGCTCTCCTCTCCTTGTTTGTTTCTTTGTCCCCGCCGCCCCTTTAAGAGACAGGAATCCCTATGGGGCTGCTTGATGGCAGGCGGAGTTGAGCCTGCATTTTTTTCTCCCTCCCCTCACCCCCGACAGGAGCAAGGGAGTGCGGAAGAGTGGGAACACAGCAAGCGGAACAAACCCCAGGTTCTCTGGTCCGAATTTAAGTTGTCAGCGGATTTTAGAGGTTGTGTAAAAGCGCTCTTTTTTACTCTAGAAAGTGCTCTGAGATGCAGATCTCAAAATTGTTCCCCCACGCCCTTCATGCTTTAGGCAAAATAAAGTGCAACCACGCCCCCCCAAAATTAGACTCAGCGCACCTTCCTTGTACCTGGCCTCAGGGTAGTGGAATCCTTGTCGCTGTTCCCTTGCGGTTTTTAAACTGGTACGCGGGTCATGGGGTACCGTTTAATCCGCAGCATAACTGTTCTGTTGCCATAGGACCACTTAGTGGCACTATTTGGAGCAGCTACGTGACAGTAAATTCACAGTACGAGAAGCCACTATGCACAGAAAGAAGCCAAAAGAAGTATGACAAATGAAAATCAATATACAGTGGGCCCTTGTATAACAAAAAGCTTGCATAACATAAAATCTGTACAACATAAAAATTCCAGAGATAGGGGAAATTTGCTTAACAGAATCGCCTATGGGGAGAATCCGTACAACATAAAAATGGGATTACTCCATTTTCAGTGCATTCCTATGGGAATTTGTATAAAGGAAAATTTGTTTAACATAATTTCATTTGGAACGAATTAATTCCTTTATACAAGGCACCACTGTACTGATATACCTATCTATTGGGTTTCAATTTGTTTTAACTAAATAGTGCTGCAGGAAAAACAAAACAAAATGCACTTTGTTGCAGACCCCGTCCATGGGGTCACAGAAGTTACGCAACAATAAAGTGTGTCCTTAGGGACGCAGGAACAGCAACAAAACCATGTGACCGCAACAAGATTTATTACACATTCTAGTTTGTTGCGGTACAAAGTGGGTGTGGGGTAACGGCCTAAGAGGCTGAATTCATTCTACAGATGTGATCTAGACCGGACATTCCAAAATCAGCTCCAAGCTATCGCTGCCAGTTTACTAAGTGCCTCCCTGGATGAGATGCGGATTCCGTCTCTACTGCCTGAATTCCCATTTGGCAAACCAGCTTCTTTCTCTGGCATAATTGGTTGGGAGACAGCGTGGCTTTGTCCTCTCCATCTGATGGCTCGAGCCCATCAAGGTGTGGAATTTTAAGCCCGTTGTGTCGATGTCAGACTGGGGTTGTACCGGAATCGCTACAGGGAAAGGCAGGGCAGAGACTATGTCACTTTGTTTGGAGAGCTGGGTTTGTGAAATTATCCTGGACTTTAATCCAGTGTTAACACCAGTCATGCCTCCTGTCCCATCAGAACAGCACCTGGATAATAATATCATCTGGCCACGAAGAATACTCAATGCCTGGCAGGCTACATCTTTTGGTACAATGCTTTGATAAAGATGGCCTGCCATCGGAAGCTCAGCTTGCATTTTTTTATTAGTGACCTATAACGATTCTATGACCCCTCTGCAACAGCTTGACAGAAATACTGTATCAACCCACTGCCCCTGCCAATTTGGACCAACAGTTGGGGTGTGTACATTTTTAAGTGTATCTGTCGGAAATACTGTGATGGGGGTTCCTGCATGGCAGGGGGTTGGACTGGATGGCCCTTGAGGTCTCTTCCAACTCTCTGACTCTATGATTCTATGTCACCTAGTCTAGTATTATAGAAAAGACATGTGGCAAAGTGGTTAAACTGCTGTATGGCAGCCAAAACAGCTCATAGCCCGGGGTTCAATCCCAAGTAGCCGATTCAAGGTTGACTCGGCCTTCCATCCTTCCATAGTCTGCAAAATACCGTATATACTCGAGTATAAGTCGACCCGAGTATAAGTCGAGGCCCCTAATTTAACCCCCCAAAACTGGGGAAACGTATTGAATGCAGCAGGGCCTGGCAGTTCCTCCTTTGTGAGCTGGGGGAGTGGTGTGTGATGTTTAAAATGACTTTTAGCCACTGACCCAAGCACTTGCCAGGCCCTGCTGCATTTCCCACGCTAGACTCCCCTGTGATGCAGAGGGGGGTCATGAGAAGTGGCACACAATGTTTAAAATGACTTTTAGCCACCGACCCAAGCACTCAGTGGCTAAATGTATTGACCCGCATATAAGTCAAGGGCCCCTTTTTTAAGCCCAAAATTAGGGCTGAAAAACTAGGCTTATGTTAGAGTATATACAGTAAGTACCCAGTTTGTGGGGTGGGGGGGCAATGTGTAGACTGCAAAATTAACTGTAAACCACCTAAGGTGTGTTTTAAGCGCTATTCGGTAGTATATAAGCAGCACACTTTCTTTTTTAAATTTGTATTTATTAATTTATTTATTTTACTTTGTTATTTTTCAGTCAAGAATCTCTGCTGTCTAATTTTGCTTGGCTCTTGGATATCTGAAAGTTGAGCCATGGCAATTGGACTTCTTTTCTTGTGAGATCAATATCTCAAGAAAAGTAGTCCAGTTGCCACGGCTCAACTTCTGGATACTTCCGATACACTTCTTTTTGTTCAGGAAGATGCCTGTTTTTTTGCTTTACATACAGTTTTATTATGCTATTTGCTAGAGCATTTCTCTTGACACTTCTGAAGCCAAGGCCCGTGTTCCATGAAGTAGGGGGAGATGCAGTGGGCTTTGTTCTGCTAGAGAGCATAAAAAAATACACTGGCTATACATTTATGTCACTGCTAAATTCTGACATATATGGTTATGATGCAAAGCTGCAGTGAGGAGCAATCGCCTCGCTTGACTGGTGGGCAAGATGTTGGTTGCTTTCTGCCATCACCCTCCTGCCCCACTGCCTGCATTCGTTATTCCAGGAGACATCCCACTCATCATGATGAGGTGTGGCTGGGTGCCTACTGGGCCTCTTTGTCTGCAGATCATTTCACTCTGAAAAAAGATGGCAGAAGTACTTGCTGGTGTGAATCAGAACTTGGCAATATGATAAGGTCTTGGATGTGGAGAAGCAAGTCAAGCAACAAAGGGACTCTCCCTCCAGCCCCCATCTTTAGAGATGCAAAAACCTGATGTGAACTGAATTCAGCATTTCAGTATATTTCTTAAATATAACATAGTCTTTGGTTCCCCCTAGTGGCCACATCTGTTAATACACCACACATGTTTCTCAGTTTTTAAATTTAATATATTCAGGCAGTGGGCTGTAGCGATACGAACTACACAACACATGGATTGGGTTCAAGCATGCTTGTCGTCTCGTGCTGCTCTTCTCTAGCTAGCCCGGGCTTGAGGCTCTTTATTAGGTGTGGTAAACAAGTGTCACAATCGGAGGTGGAGAGATAGACCCACAGCCAGTCATGTAGACAATGGGAATGCCTCATCTGGGAGTCATTGCTTTGACTTGGTTTGCAATTTTACCTGTGTTTCATGCGCATCCCTAAGCTGACACTGCACAACACTCTGATACGAATAAGGAGAGAAGGATGACTCAATCTTGATAGAATTGTGCCTTTCCTTGGGGTGCAGGGTATGCATGGGTGGTTGTGGGTGCCGGCCTTTCCGCTTTACAAAGCGCTTCCTTGCAGATAAATTTTGTTTTTCCCATTCCTCTGGGGAGGTGCCATTTTGCCTTTTCCAGCCTCAAACGGCCAGCTCCTCTGCTTCTGGCTGAGACCTATCCAAGTCCTCCCTGCTTCTGGAGAAGGAGAAGGTGCAGCCTTTTGTAGGGTGTGTGGGGAAACCACCACCACATCTGGAGTTTGACTGACTGGGTGTGGAGGCGAGCAGCCCCCAGCTGGGAGGGGCTTCTGAGCATCCAAAGTGCATTTCCTTGTCGTTTCTCCTGCTGCTCGCACAGTTCTGATTAAAAGGATGAATTATTGAAATCTCTCAATTGCTGCTCAAGGTTACCACTTCCGATCTGTTCTAGCCGGGTTTTATTATGCTAATGCCTTGTTTTGTTCTTCTGCTCATCCGGAGTGTCAGCCCTTGACTCTGATTCATTGTGTGTAGTTGACACCTCGAAGAAAACATTGCATTCCTTGCCTTAATTAAAAACATTTGTTTGAAACATCGGCAGCTTGGAAATGAGTAGCTCCCTTAGAATCTGGAGGTGACGAGAGGTAGAGCTGAGTATCATCGGCATACTGGTGGCACCTAACCCCCAAAGACCTGATAATCTCACCCAGTGGTTTCATGTAAATGTTAAATAACATAGGAGACAGAACAGAACCCTGGGGGACACCACAGGTCAGCAGGCGTGGTGTTGAGTATGAATCACCTGACACCACTTTTTGCGTTCTTTCCTGTAGAAAGGACCGGAGCCACTTTAATACAGTGCCCCTAATTCCCATTTCAGAGAGATGAATCAGGAGAGTGTCATGGCCTATAGCAGAGACGGGCACGAAACGAACTTTTAGTTTGTTTCATTATTCGTTTCGTTATGTAACGAAATGAATAACGACCCTAGGGGAAATTTAAAACGAAACGAACTGAGAAAAATTGGTTCGATTAGGTTCGTTTCGTTAATGGGGGCCCCGAGATGTCTCCTACCGAGATGTCTGGAGGTCCTTGAGGGATGGCGTCCGGGGGGGTGGGGAGCCAGTGGTGATGCTACAGCTGTACCGCGGCCTGGTCGGCAGTAAAAAAAACCCCAATAAAAATGAAATAAAAAATAAAAGGAGCGCCGACAGGGCCCCAGGGGTGGTCTGGTCGGCACCATAAAATCTTTTAAAAAATAATTTAAAAAAACCAGCGCTGACGGGGGCCCTGCGGTCGGCGCTGAAAGAAAATAAAAACCAAAAAAAAAAAAAAAGCCCCACGCTACAGCTGTAGCAAGGGGCCAGGAAACCCAGAAGTAAAAGAAGCACCC
>JAHTLZ010000074.1:3190096-3201585 GCA_023846285.1 Phrynocephalus versicolor | reverse complement strand
TTTCTTTCCCTGCAGGTGGGCTGCTGGTGGGCCTTCCGGAAGACCCTCCCCCCAGCTCTCTCCTGCCAGGGCCCGTGCTCCAGTACTATGTCCAGCAGTTTAAAAAATCTGGATTGAGGTAATGGGGGAAGGCGGCTGGAGGGAGGCAGAAGGGGACCAGGGATGGTTCTTAGGGCCAGGGCGTTTTGCTTCGGTTAGGGATGCATTCTACCAAACCAGGAAGAAATGGACCAGATGAATTCACAGCCAGAAGCAGTGGTGGTGGGCCAGTTGCTTGAACAGAAGGTTACACAAACCCATGGAAAACAGCCCTTTGTGTGGCTGCCTCTGGAGGCAAAACACAGAATAGCCCTTGATGGGGTCCAAGACTCTCATCCCTAAATTTATGGCTGTCTGGAAACAAAGAGGGTTGGGGGCCGGGGTAAGATCAGTTGTCCCCACCACTCCTTGTGCTTCAAGTTTTGAATATTGCTTTGTGAAGGCAACGGAGAAGGGTGGAGCAGTATGGGGTCCACAGGGGTCTGTGATGTAAGAAGAGGGGAACTGCCCCAAGAGCTGCTAGGCCTGTGGTTGTTGCACAATTGGAGCTTTCCTCACCTCTTGTAGTTTGCACCCGAGTTTGCTTCACTTAGGGCGCTTTTACACGACCTCTAAAATCCGCCTGCAACTTAAGTTCGGACCAGAGATCGTGGGGGATTGTCGCTCTTCCTGTGTTCCCACCCCTCCGCACTCCATTGTTCCTGTCTGCATGAGGGGAGGGAGGAAAAAATGCAGGCTCACCTCCGTCTGCCGGTCGAAGCAGCCCCATAGTGATTCCTGTGTCTTTAAGGGGCGGCGGGGACGAAAAACCAAACAGAAGGCGAGGGAGCCCGGCACTCACCGCTTTACAATCTGCATCGGAAGATTTTTTTACCTCCTGGACGCCAGGTACTTGAAAAGTGCGCTGGGACGTGCTTAGGTGGGCATGGTCGTACTTAATTTTTTTTAAAGTCCGGAGCTGGTGGGAAAACTTTTTTAAGCTCCGGATCTGGGAGCCCTTTGCCTCGGATTTTAGGGGTCGTTTAAAAGCGCGCAAGGACCTAAGCGTAGGGGGTCCTTTGAAATCTGTTTTTTTGGGCCGGGAAGCACGCCTGAATCGTGTTTTGTTGAGAGACTTTTAGGTCTCATGGTGGGTCAACTGCAAGGTGTACACTTTGGCCGGAGGTTTCTTCCTTGTCGCCTCACCTCCTGCCCTGCGGGGCGGGCATTGTAGGAAGGTCTAGTCAGCTCATCCTTCTCTTCTTGCTTCTCTTTAAGGGGCCCCCTGAACTGGTACCGAAACATGCAGGCCAACTGGGACTGGGGCGCCTCCGCCCGGGGCTGGAAGGTATGAATCGGAAAGGGGCACCTGGTGCCCACCCCCACCCCACAGGATGAAGCTCCCTCCCCCGCAGCCCGCCCCCTTCTGGAACGTCCTTTTGGCATGATTCTGAGAGTTCCAGCCCAGCCCTTTGGAAAAGGGTTGGGAAACTTCAGCAGGTCCAACCGGCAGCAGCTAAGTTGTTGACTGGCTGCCAATCTGTTTCCAGGCTCAATGTAGAGTAAGGGTTCCGACGTATAAAGCCCACAGTGGCCTGGGTCCAAGCTGCATCAAAGACTGCATCTTCCTCTATCAGCCTGTTCCGGCTTTTAAGATCACTTTCTGTCGGTCCCATCATCCTCCCAGGTGCCTCTGGTGGGGACACAGGACATCAGGGCCTCCTCTGTGGCTGCTCCCAGCCTCTGGAACTCCCTCCCACTGGAGGCCAGGCTGGCCCCATCTTTGCTGTCCTTCCGCAAGCAAGCAAAAACCTTTCTCTCCAGGCAGGCTTTCCCGTAATCACTGGTGAATCTGAGAAGGCTTTTAAAACGGATCATTGTGCTCAGTTGTTTTAAATGTGTGTTAGCATTGGTTTCATTTATGGTTTTTAATATACAGTAGGACCCCGGTATCAGCTGGGGATCAGTTCCAGACCTTCCCATGGATAATGAAAACCATGGATAAGAGAGAACACCAAAACACCACAACTGCTGTTTTATGACAGTTGTTTTATGACAGTAGCTTTATGACTGCTGTTTGTGACAGTAGCTTGACAGTAGCTAAACAGTAGCTTGCTTTGCAGTTGCTGTTTGTGACAGTAGTTTGCTTTGTGGCTTCTGAAATATTTATTTAATTTTTCCCCTGCCAACCATGGGTAACTGAATCATTAGTTACCCATGGTTGGATACAGTAGGATATTTTGAATATTTTTACCCCACCTTTCTCCTTGGAAAAGGACCCAAGGTGGCTTACAATAAATAATGAGGGACAATTTACAGCCCAGAACATTTAAGATGTAATTCAAGTTAAGAACAGGGATTTAGAAGATGTGTCTTAGAACATTAAAAGGTAACATTAAAGCTACAAAGAGCATGCAAAAAGAAAAAAAATCCATTATGAGGGGTGGAAATTAACATGGGAAAACACTGGTGTTCTTATGAAATCAGTCAATGCAATCATGCATGGTACATAAGAACATAAGAAGAGCCATGCTGGATCAGGCCAAAGGCCCATCTAGCCCAGCTTCCTGTATCTCATAGTGGCCCCACCAGATGCGTTTGGGAGCGCATGAGACTAGATATCTGTCTCCTGATACCACTCCCCTGCATCTGGCCCTTGAAGTACCCCGGTTTTAAGCCTGGAGATTAGACATCTCATCTCCATCATGGTTTGTCACCTGTGATGGACTTTTCCTCCAGGAATCTGTCCAATCCCCTTTTGAAGGCATCCAGGCCAGATGCCATCACCACATCCTGTGGCAGGGAGTTCCACAGACTAACAATGCGCTGGGTGAAAAAAATATTTTCTTTTGTCTGTTCTTACTCTCCCAGCCCTCAATTTGAGTGCATGTCTCTTTGCTCTGGTATTTTGTGAGAGGGAGAAGAGCTTCCCTCTATCCACTTTACCCATGCTCTGCATTATTTTGTACGTCTCAATCATATCCCCCCTCAGGCGCCTTTTTTCCAGATTAAAGAGCCCCAAATGTTTTAGCCTTTCCTCATAAGGGAGATGCCCCAGCCCGGTAATCATTTTAGTCACTCTCTTCTGCACCTTTTCCAGTTCCACTATGTCTTTCTTGAAATGTGGTGACCAGAATTGTACACAATACTCCAGGTGCGGTCTTACTAATCCACATAAAAGTCACATTATAGGTAGTTTATCACTCAGGGAAATGCATTTAGTCTTTTTTTAAATACTTGTATACTTACTGTTTTTAGCTTTTGAATGTTGCTTTTAATTATGTAATATCTCGGGTTCTTTTTAAGAAGAAAGGTGGAATAAGAATATTATAGATAGATAGATAGATAGATAGATAGATAGATAGATAGATAGATAGATAGATAGATAGATAGATAGATAGATAGATAGATAGATAGATAGATAGATAGATAGATATTATCCTATTGGAGATTCCAGGAGCTGTAGCCCCTGCCAACAATTTATTTATTTATTTATTATAACTTTTCCAAGCTCAGAAAATAAGCCCACATCTTGCATTCCTTTAGGATGTGCCCTTAGTGTTGATTTGTGGCTCTTTCAGGACAATCTGATCCCTCCCCTGCCCCAACTCCACCAGGTTTAAATCTTCTTCCACCTCTTTCTGTGTGTGTTTGCACCCCCCCACCCCTGAGCTTAGCACCTGATGGTTAAATGGTGTGTGTGGGGGGGTCAATTAATGACCGATGGCAATTGCACCCTGTTTGTCAAATAATCTCCCGCCTCCTACTCACTGGCTGCCTTGAGGAGATAATTGAAAGCTTGATTATCTAGAGAGGCTTTGGAGAACATTCCAGAAGCAGAACCCAGAGCGTCCATCAACCCTTTGCCTCAGTGGTCCTGCCTGCCATCTTGGCTGCTTTTCTTAATGGCTTCTGTCTGTTATTTTTGAGCTCTTAATCCTTCTGTACATCTACTTCCAGGTTATTTTAGTTATAGCTTACTACTGTGAGCTATTGTCCTTGTTTCTGTTATGAACCACCCTAATTGGCCTTGGTAGCCAGACAGGCGGAACGGAAACCAAATAAATCAAATAAATTTGTGGATCTCTGGTCACTTGGCAGTAGACTACCAAAGCATATGCCATGGAATGACCTTCTAGCCATTCCAACAAACCTCATTGTCTGTCAGGGCACGTAGAGCTGCTTCTCTGGAATTTGCATTGTAACATGATCATCCTTTCCAGTCTTGCTGCCAACACTGGCAGCAAGTGTCAAGACTGTCAGCAAGTCAGCAAGTGTCATTTGGCCTCTTGATAAATCTATGGTGAGGCCCCATCTGGAGTACTGTGTACAGTTCTGGTCACCATACCTCCAGAAGGATATTATGGAAATGGGAAAAGTGCAGAGGAGGGCAACCAGAATGATTAGGGGAGTGGAAAACCTTCCTTACCATCTGAGGCTGCAACGGCTGGGCCTCTTCACTCTTGAACGACGGCGCCTAAGAGGTCACCTGGTTGAAGTTTATAAAATCATACACAGTGTGGACAAAGTAGACAAGGGGAAACTGTTTTCCCCATCTCACAACACTAGAATTAGCGGGCACTCCATGAAACCTTTGGGTGCTAGATTTCAAACAAATAAGAGAGAAAGTCCTTTTTCACCCAGAGGATCACTGGTCTGTGGAACTCCCTGCCAGAAGAAGTGGTGACAGCTGTCAGCCTTGACAGTTTTAAGAAAGGATTAGGCAAGTTCATGGGGAACAAGGGTATCCATGGCTATCATGATGGATGCCTAAGGACAACCTCCGGGTTGGAGAGAGAGGCAGGATATCTCTTGATGCCGTTTGCAAGGAATCATAAGCAGGTGAAGACATCTGCTTGGGAATACCCTGAAGCTAATGGTGAGCCACTGTGTGTGACAGAATGCTGGACTGGATGCGCTGTGGCCTGTTCCAGCAAGGCTGCTCTTATGTTCTAATGATGTTGGCAAGTTGAGAGAGAGAGGATTCCCTGCCTATGATTCGACAGTTCCCGTGATCCATACACTTGACAGTTCTTAGCAACCTGATTAAAACAACGTCGGTATTATTGTCTCGCTGGTGCATGACCCCAAACATCTCCGTCTTTTCTTGCATCTCCGAATCCACAGATCAGAGTCCCTGCGCTGATGGTTACCGCCGGACAGGACAAAGTTCTCCGTCCAGAGATGAGCAGACGCATGGAGGAATGGGTGAGTCAGGGACGGAGAGGACCACCGGTGAAGCAGGCAGCTGTGCCTTGCCTGCAGGGAAGCCGGGCCTTGCCCTGTCTCTGAAATAGCTCTTTCCTACTTGGATTATTGTAACTTAACGAAGGGGGTGGTATAGAAATGGAAACAAACAGACAGACAGACAGACAAAGCTCGGTTTGTAGGGCTACCCTGGAAGATATTTCATTTAAATTAGCACCTCTGTTTGGGGCAGGATCTTGTTTCTAAAAGTCCTGGAATGCAGGATGTGTAATAGCAGACTCAAGCGATAGGAAGCCAGATTTAGGCTGAAAAACGTCCCACTGGTTAGATCAGTGGTTCTCAACCTGTGGGTCCCCTGGTGTCCCTGGGCTGCAACTCCCCGAAATCCTGGCCAGCTCAGCTAGTGATGAAGACTTCTGGGAGTTGTAGTCCAGGAACATCTGGGGACTCACAGGTTGAGAACCACCGGGTTAGAGCAGTATAATGGTGGAACCAATGACCTGATGAGCTGGAGACCACTTCAACACTGGAGGCATTCAAGAGAAGTTTAGACAACCGCCCGGCAGAGCTGTTTTGATTTGGCCTCAGCACTGAGCAGGGGGTTGAACTCTGTGGCCTGAAGGCTTCTAGGGCCCTTCCAATTCAATTTATCTATGATCCTAAGAGGCTTGGGGGGCCTGGCAGGGGTACCAGTGAATTAGTGCCTGTTAATAAGAGAGGATGAATACCTGGATTTCTTACCTGGCCTGCTCAGAATCTGGGACTGAGCTCTGGAGCCCGTATAGTTCATGCGTGCCTCGCGCTTGCCGGTTGACAGGGAAAGCGAGATGGAGGCTTAACCAGTTTCCTTTTGCTTCTTTCTCCCTTCCTAGATTCCAGAGCTGAGCCGTGGGCATATCGACCACTGTGGACACTTCACACAGATGGACAGGTAGCTCAGGCTTTTTGTTCAGCCTCTCATTAGTACAAAGCAGAATGTATGATTTTGAGGTTGGTATTCAGTACTAACATATACGGGTCTCCGTGGCTTCAAAGACTCGGATGTGGGGCAATGGTCTCAAACTACAGGAAAAGAGATTCAATTTAAACATTAGGAAGAACTTCCTGACAGTTGCAGTTGTTAGAGCAGTGGAAGATGCTGCCACAAAGGAGGGGGGTGGAGTCTCATTCTTTGGAGGTTTTTAAGCAGAGGCTGGGTGGCCAACTGTCGGGAGTCCTGTGATGGGGGTTCCTGTGTGGCAGGGGGTTGGACTGGATGGCCCTGGAGGTCTCTTCCAACTCTAGGATTCTGAGTACTGCAAAAACTCACTTACTTGACCCGCTCTGGGTAAAAGAGACCCACATTCCAGACTGTGACACCGCCCCAGTCATGACCAACAACGGTAGCCTGGGAGATGCCCTGTAGAATTAAAAAAATGCAATGGGTTAATACATTGGTCAGAAGTTCCTCCCAAAAGCACACAATATTTTCTTCCCCTGCAACATCCGACGACTGGGCTGAATATTGCTGAGGGCCGGCTGGAGCCATCTGCCGGAAGTACTATGATGGGCGTTCCTGCATGGCAGGGGGTTGGACTGGATGTCCCTGGAAGTCTCTTCCAACCCTATGATTCTATGAGTAAGGAGCTGCATTTTAGAAGACCCTGCAGCATCTGTCAAGTCCACTGTTTGCACGTGGACATGGGCCTGATCACATGTCCTGGTTGCAGCCCCACAGCCCTTTCAACATGGCGTTCCATGTGCACAAGATGGAACTGGTTGTGTGCTTTGAAATATAGAAAGCGAGAGCACTCGGATGGCCTAGTGAGAAAAGCGCAGAGCGTTACAGGTGTGCAGGAAAGTTGAAATGAATGAAGGGAAGAAGACAAGCTGGACGGATGAAGGAAGTATCCCACCGGAGAACCTTTGAAGCTCACTGGGATGCCACCGTGGCTGTAAAAGGGGCGGAAAAAATCCAAGATACGTTCTCGAGGTTAGTGATAAATTAAGGAGGGAGGTGGAGCCCCTTGTCACAGAGTAAGGAATGAAACATGTCTTCCTGCCCCCTTTTACATGGTGGTGTAAAACCTTGCCAGTTGAACGACAGAGCAGTAAAACAGCTGAATTTATGGAGTCCGAGCGGGAGTGGAAGCAAGAAGCAACACAGGAAGGAGGGATCGCTCCTACGTGCTATATAGGCTGCAGGCGCAGGGACAGAAATGCTACCACAAAGTCCTGAAACACAAGGTGTGGGGCAAATGTACGTCCTCTCTAGGGCTCGTCTCCCTCTGGCCCTTTCCTGTTCAGCCCAGGTCCAGGGCTCCATTCAAGTCTGGCTTCCCTGGAGTCCAGTGATGGCCTTGAGAGGGAGGCGGGGGGGGGGGAGGTCTGCCTGCCTGCATTCCACCTGCTTTGTCCAGTCCTATCATAGAATCATAGAATAGAATCCTAGAGTTGTAAAAGACCTTAAGGGCCATCCACTCCAGCCCGCTGCCATGCAGGAACCCCCCCCCCCTCACAGGACTCCCGACAGATGGTCATCCAGACTCTGCATAAAAGCCTTCAAAGAAGGAGACTCCTCCACCCTCCTTTGTGGCAGCATTTTATTCCAGTGCCAAACAGCTCTAACTGTCATGAAATTCTTCCTAATGTTCAAATGGAATCTCTTTTCCTGCAGTTTGAAACAATTGCCCCGTGTCCTAGTCTCTGAAGCCATGGAAAACAAAAAAGTCCCTTCTTCAATGTGACATCCTTTCAAATATTTAAACATAGGTATCATATCCCCCCTCAGCCTCTCCTTTTGGACTGTTAATAGAGATGGGCACGGACCGACCCATTGGCTGGTTTTGTTCCCCTGGATTGCAGGGGGAAGCCAAGGGCACCATTCTGGTTGGCCCCCTCTGAGTCAATCAGAGTTCGGAGTTTGGCATGTGTTCTCGGCGAAGACCGGGGTTCTGTTATTTGGGGCATCCCTGGCCAGGTACAATGGCCCTCTCCCCACCTTGGGGGGGTATTACCCTCCAGCTGGTGAATAGAGTTAGGAATCTGGGCATGTTCCTAGATCCGGCTTTATCCCTGGAAGCCCAGGTGATGGCCGTTTCTAGGACTGCCTTTTTCCATCTCCGGCAGATTGCCCAGATTCTCCCATACCTGGACGAGATGTCCCTGAGAACAGTTGTGCAGGCGCTCGTGATCTAGAGAATAGATTATTGCGATGCTCTCTTCGTGGGGTTGCCCTTGACCCTTATTCAGAGACTTCAGCGGGTACAAAATGCAGTGGCCAGACTGGTAGTTGGTGCAGGCAGATATGACTGCAACACCCCAGTTCTGGCCCACTTGCATTGGTTGCCTGTTGTGTCCCGAATAAGGTTCAAGGTCCTGGTTTTGATTTATAAAACTCTTGACAGCTTGGGACCAGAATACCTGGCAGAGTGTATCTCCCAGAGGTCAACTGAGGCTCGACCCACCAGAATGTCATAGGCGCTCTCACTTTGGTGGCCATGCTCAGGGAGGCTAGGAAAGTGGTAACCTGAAACCGAGCCTTCTCTGTGGCTGGCCCCTCGCTCTGAAACCAGCTGCCAAGTGAGTTGCGCCTTGCACAGTCCCTGCCTGCCTTCAAAAAAGCACTCAAGACCTTGCTTTTTAGAGAGGCATTTGGTGACCTTTAGTTTTAGAGTGTTTTTTTCCAACTGTTCCGCCTTCTTGACGAGTACTCTTATTTTTATTATTGTTATATGTTTTATGATGTGTTTGAAACTTTTTTTGTTTATTTCTCTATTTTTGTTAACCACCCGGAGTTCCTTTGGGAAGATGGGGAGGGGTATAGAATTATATAAATAAATAATAATAAATAAAATGGACAGGAGGCAGAGTTCAGAGGGCCTTCTGACAGCCTCATGGGACTGAGAAAGGGAACCATGAGATGCAGGAATAATAAACTTAGAACTCCAGAGCTGGAAGGGATCTCTCTTGATCATGGAGTCCAGACCTGTCAAGGAGGGGGAATTGAATTCCCAACCTCTGGATCTGCAGGCAGATGCCTCCACCACTGAGCTAAGGGACACGGGGAATTCTGTGCCACATCTGTTTTCTTGTTCCCAAACAAGCAGGAAGGTTCCAGCAGCCAGGCACCACCACCATGTCACAGTTCAGTTTCTCTGGCTGGGCAATGGCTTCCAGGCTTCTCTGTCTCTCTTTTATTGATTGATTGATTGATTGATTGATTGATTGATTGATTGATTGATTGATTGATTGTTGCCTGGCCCAACCATGCACGTCTTTTGCAGGCCAGCAGCTCTGAACGACATCCTGATCGAGTGGCTACAGAAGGTTCATCAGGACCCTTCGCTGCCAGTGGCTGCCAAGCTCTGAGCGGGACTCCCGGGTTTTTTTCTAGCCCCGACTGTACCAACAGGAGGCAGTTCTGGGGTGGAGAGATGATCATTGAGTGTGGGACATTCTTGGTGATTTTGGAAATGGAACATAATCCCTGTCTTGGTGACATGCAAGGGTCTGATTAATTGGAAGGGGGTAATTGTTAGCGGAAAAAGTGGGGGGGGGAGTTGCTAAAATTATGCCTCAGTCTTCTAGAAGGAGGATTCTGAAAACACAAGAGAGAGGGCTTTGCTTTCCTTCATTCTGAACACATAGGAAAAGCAAAAGCAAAATGGACATTTTAAAAATATTTTTATTACTATATTATTGAAACGTTGGATTACTGTTTATTTGGTGTTGTAAACCACCCAGAGTTCCTTTGGAACACGGGTGATAATAAATAAATAAATAAATAAATAAATAAATAAATAAATAAATATTTTTAAAAGGGACCAGGAACATTTGCAACAGCCTGGACAGTATCTTGGGCTCCTTGCTCTAATGTGCCAGGGTCCCCCCCCCCAGTATAAAATATATTAAAGTTCTCCCCCCCCCCCTCAGCTTGGTTTAATGGCCATAAGAGATTTAAACTAAGAACCTGCGTTAGTCTTGGACACATCCTTTTGGCCTACCTCTTAAGTACCGCTGTGCAATTAGATTGAGCTTTTGAGAATGAAATCTCTTTCCCCCCCCCCCCTCCCCCCCACACACACATTTGCAGCAAAGGAGCGCTTTCTCCATGGTGTTCTGCCCTGCAATGCCAGGGGAACAGCGACTTACTCCAGGAAGGCTCCTGAAGCCAGGGGCTCATCCCCTTCTCTTCATCAGAGCCAACCATCCAGATGTAGCATTCTGGACTGGCCCTGGTTTCTAATGCCTGGCCGTTGATTTGGAATTATGACAACCAGCTTTCTACGTGGCTAGCAGTTCTTTAATATCCCGGATGCATCTGCCACCTCCCTGTGCGCTGTGTTCAGTAACTCAAGAAGTTTGTTCCTTGGGTGGGCCAAGGAAAGAAGACAGCATAAAGGCGGCTGTTTTTTCTTGCAGGACACAACTGGAGAATCCTTTTTCTTTTTTAAATATCTGGAGTTTAAGTCATGGCAACTGGACTTTTCTTGAGAGAGCGAAATGTTTCGTTGACAAAAGCCTGATTAAGCTTTTTGAATGAGTGGCGAAACATTTTGACCTCTCAAGAAAAGAAGTTCAGTTGCCGTGACTCAACTTCTGGATACCCTCACCGGGATGACTGAGTATCTTCACAGACATTTTTTTTAAATGCCACCCAGGCGAAAAATGGGCTGCTTCTATACTTCCCTTAAGGCACTGTCCGGGATGCTTACCATTTGGTTGTGCAATGTACACTTTGTCCTCCCACCCCCAGTGAGCTTTTGCTGACCTCGGATGGCTGGAAGGCTGAGTCAACCTCGAGTCGGCTGCGTGAACCCTTCAGGATCAAACTCATGTCATGCGCAGAGTTCTGCCGTTGAACCACTGTGCCATCAGGCTCTCTTACCAAGTCTCTAGTCCTTATGGTTTTGAAGGTACTCCTCCCCATGTTACAACTGGGCCTGTTCAAAACATCAGAAGCCCAGTAGACAGCTCCCCAAGGCTCCCATGCTTCATGACTTCTCTTTCTCTCCATTGCCAACAAAAATTAAGGGGGAAAAATCAGAATAAGAGAGAAGGAAAAACTCTTGATACAGTCTGTAGATCCTGACCTGGTGATTCAAATGTTAACATGCAACCCTGATTCATAGTAGACCCTGGGGAAAATATGTCCTGCGTGTCTTTTATACTGCAAAATCTGTGCCTTCCTACAGGCGGGAATTCTCGGTCCATTCCTCGCTGCTTGGGTGTCCGATGATTCTAGATTCTTAAAACAGAAATTATCGGATGTTTTAGCTACA
>JAHTLZ010000074.1:3160554-3171353 GCA_023846285.1 Phrynocephalus versicolor | reverse complement strand
CTATCTATCTATCTATCTATCTATCTATCTATCTATCTATCTATCTAATGAGAGCGACTGTGACATTCTGGTGGGTTGAGGGGTGGCCATCGTTTACAGGGAATCGCTTTCCATCATTTGAATATTCCCAGTGATGTTCCCAGTGAGGAGGCCAGGAGGATGTCAGGATGTCCATGGATGCCCTTGTTCTCCATGAACTTGTCCAATCCTTTCTTAAAGCTGTCAAGATGTCTTCACCTGCTTACTATTCCCTGCAAATGGCACTGAGAGATATCCAGACTATCTCTCCAAACCGGAGGTTGTCCTTAGGCATAGGCATCCATCATGATAGCCATTGATAACCTTGTTCTCCATGAACTTGTCCAGTCCTTTCTTAAAGCTGTCAAGGCTGACAGCTGTCACCACTTCTGGCAGGGAGTCCCAGAGACCAGTGATCCATCCTCTGGGTGAAAAGGCACTTTCTCTTATTGGTTTGAGATCTAGCACCCAAAAGTTTCATGGAGTGCCCCCTAGTTCTAGTGTTGTGCCATAGGGAAAACAGTTTTTCCTTATCTATTTTGTCCACACTGTGTATGATTTTATAAACTCCATTCAGGTATAGGGCCTTTTCGGCAACTGTCCCCAGGCCATGGAATGCCCTCCCAAGTGAGATCCGCCTGGCACTGACATTGATAACTTTTTGGTGCCAGGTAAACATCTTCCTGTTCCAGAATGATGATATAACATAGATTGTGGGTCCTGATGGCAATTTTAGTGTTTTATATTTAAATGTTTTTTCTACTGTTTTAATTGTTTATTGACTTTTAAATGTTTTAATTGTTTATTTTAATTGCAAGCCACCCAGAGACTTATGCTGGTGGGTGGCATATAAGCTGTAAAATAAAAAAAAATTAAGTTCCTTTGAGCAATGGTGGCAATGCAATACGAAGTTCCTTTGAGCAATGTTTTAAAGCGTTCTCACTGAAAACATTCAGGAAGCGCCCGTGGCAACATTTTTGATTTCCCTAGCTTTTGGTGGACAGACAACCCACGAAAGGCGAGGGCTGCATTTTGAAGCTAATGAAAAGGACGAGACACCATGATTGGCAGGGATCAACCTATGGAGGAGCAGGTGGGGAGTGTAGAGAGCTTAAAATGTCATAGAGGCTGACACAGCATGACAAGGATGACAGGCGTAGATGTCAGGGTTGCAAGCAGAGGGAGGATTCCCACCTCCACTGCCTCTCCAGGCAGTGGGAGAAGCCACGACTACAACAGGCCTGGTATACTTGAGCCTTAAGAACATAAGAACATAATAAGAACCTAAGAACCTAAGAAGAGCCCTGCTGGATCAGGCCAAAGACCCATCTAGTCCAGCTTCCTGTATCTCACAGTGGCCCCACCAAATGCATCCAGGAGCTCACGAGACTAGATCTCTGTCTCCTGATACCACTTCCCCTGCATCTGGCCCTTGAAGTACCCTGTTTTTTTTTTTAAAGCCTGGAGATTACACATCTCCATCATGGTTTGTAACCTGTGATGGACTTTTCCTCATCCCCTTTTGAAGGCATCGAGGCCAGGTGCCATCACCACCTCCTGTGGCAGGGAGTTCCACAGCCTTACGGCCCTGCATTATAGGCCGCTCAACCCCAGGTGGCTGCTGGGGGACAAGGAAGGAAAACATTTATTTTTATATATTTCAATGGTTTTCATCCTACTTTTCTCCTGAGAAAGGACCCAGGGCGGTTCATCCCATTATTACACGCTCAACTGAAAAAGCCTCTTGAGCAGGTTGGGTCCCTCCAAACATGACTGGGCTCATACGCTAGGGAAGGTGTTCTGCTCTGCAGACAGACGGATGGACGCCTCTCAGGGAGACAGTATTGCAGAGCTCGAAGTGGGGGAAGCCTGGGGAACGAAGATCAGCGTTTTTAATTTTCTGGCACATTCAGGGAAGGGGATTAAGCCCAGGCACAGGCCGAAGGAATTGTTCAGGGCCTAAATGCTAATCCTGGCCTAGGGGTGTGGGGATGCTCATATTCCCATGAACCTAGGGAAATCATGCATGTGCCTTTCCCTTAAATTCTTCTCCCAAGCAGAGGTTGTCGGGCCCCATACAGAGACAGGCAGCAGCGACTAACTTGGGATGTGTGTGTGGGGGGGGAGGTATATGGCCACAGAAGTGGGGAGTTGCTCTTTCCTGAACACTTGCTCCGACCTGATCACCCAGCTCATGAACCTCTGGGAACAACGGGCATTACCTCTGAGCACGAGAAAATTTAAAGGAAGCCGTGAAAGCCTTTGAGAATACAACATTTAAAGGTCTTGGTTGGCCCCCGGTCCAAGGCCCAGCTAAGAAAGGATATTGCTTGACTGAGGAGGTTTGTGACCCGGAAAAGGGACCAAGAAGCAGACCCAGAGCAGGTGGTGCAGAAAAGAAGAAAGGCCTAGCTATGGCATATCACACGTTCTCTGAATGAAGATCACGTCCCTCTGGGGGCGGGGGGGGGGCTACACAGCACCGAGTGCTCTCTGGCTACAGACAGTTTGGGAACACTGCTTCTTTGGGCTGCTGCTCCCTGTGTTCAGCACATCTCCTGCGCAACGCCCGGGGGGGATTCGGGAGGTTGTAGTCCAGGCATGTCCAAAGTCAGGCCCGGGGGGCCAAATACGGTCTGTTTGCAAATTTCAAGGGGCCTGCAGCCTCTTCTCCCCGCCGGCTCAGGCTGTCATGCATCCCTGACAGCTGGCCCCTCCCCATTCTGGATGGAGACTTCAGCTTGCAGTTTTAGGATTTGCCTGCCCTCCCTACCTCTGTCCGTCCCTCAGCCACTTGCCCAGCCCGCCCACCCCCGGCTCTGCTGCTGCAGTGTCCTCCCCACCTCCTTGCATGCCTAGAGGCTTGTCCAAAGTCCACGCTGAGGGGGAAGCAAATGCGGCTGAATGGCCAGGCCCCACACTTCACCAAATCTGGCCCTTCTTGCAAAAAGTTTTGACACCCCTGTTGTATGCCATCAAGGTAATGCGACAAAGCCTTGCCTCTCCCAGTCTCTTCCTCTCAAGCCCAACCCCACCCTCCAAAACACACACATGAGATACCTTCCCATGCCCCACCTGCTAACTTTTGCCTACATTTTGCCAGAGGAAAGATGGCTTTGCCGATTGTGGTCATGCCTGGCACTCAAAGACGGGCCACCTTCAAGTTGGTGGGTTGGAAGGTGTGGGGAGTCCCAGCCAAACGGCAGCAAAATTAAGCAGGCCAAAATTAAAGGGACTTGGTGGTTTTGGGTGGAGGCTGGCACCTAGAGAGACGCCCCTCCCTCCTTGCCCAGAGCTGGGCACCACATTAAATTGGCTGCTCCGCTTCCACCAGGCCCAAGGGTCGTCATACTTGCCAGGGATTTTCCTTTCCGGAGTTTGTATGTCCTACTGCCTGGCCTCCTCATTTTCTGAACGGCAGCCTGGCTGAGGTCTGGACTGAGGCCTCCTCCTTTCTTTCTCCTGCAAGAGTGGGAAAAGGAAAAAGCAGGTGGAAAGTCTTGGTCAGGACAGACAGGAACATAAGAACATAAGAGCATCCTTGCTGTAACAGGCCACAGCCCATCCAGTCCAGCATTCTGTCTCACACAGTGGCTCACCATTTGCTTCAGAGGATTCCCAAGCAGATGTCTTCATTTGCTTACGATTCCCTGCAAATGGCATTGAGAGATATCCTGCCTTTCTCTCCAACCCGGAGGTTGTCCTTAGGCATCCATCGTGATAGCCATGGATACCCTTGTTCTCCATGAACATGTCCAATCTTTTCTTAAAGCTGTCAAGGCTGACAACTGTCACCACTTCTTCTGGCAGGGAGTTCCACAGACCAGTGATCCTCTGGGTGAAAAAGGGCTTCCTCTTACTTGTTTGAGATCTAGTACCCAAAAGTTTCATGGAGTGCCCCCTCATTCTAGTGCTGTGCATTAGGGAAAACAGTTTTTCCTTATCTACTTTGTCCACACTGTGTATGATTCCTTCTCATGATACAAACACTGGTTGGGCCTAGAATAAATCCCACGGAGAGAGATCTGGGATGGAAGCACCGGGCACTGCCTAAACTGAGTATATTGTATCTTCTTTCTGCGCAGATGTGCACACTGTCAATGTGGGGCCCAGATGCTTTGGCTCAACTCTCTCAATAGGCAAGTGCCTTGGCACTCACTGCTTTCCATGGATTAGCAGGAAAAGTCCGTTTCCCAATGCATTGCTAGGAGAACGGGAGGCAGTGTAGTAGAGCCTCGTGGCGCAGTGGTTAAATGCTTGTACTGCAGGTAAAACTGTGCTCACGACCTGGGGTTCAATCCCAGGTAGCAGGCTCAAGGTTCACTCAGCCTTCCAGCCTTCCGAGGTCGGTAAAATGAGTACCCAGCTTGTTGGGGGGGGGGAATGTGTAGCCTGCACACTGTAATTAAATTTGTAAACCGCCCAGAGACTACTTAAAGTGGTATGGGGCGGTATATAAGCAGAACACTTTAGACACCTTGCTTGATGATGTAAAAGGTGGCTCAGATTTCAGCACCACCAGATCTACGGACGGCCTGAAAACCTAGGGAATTGTTGGAAGTTAGCAACACCAAGCTAGGTGGATCAAGAGCCCAGGTCAAGGTACGCAGCCAAGTCACAGCTTCCAATGTTTTTTGTAGACGGTGTCTTTTTTAAAAGGAACAGGATTCACCAGTAAGGATGTTCCTTCAGATTCAAACATACTGTATTTGAAACTTGCCAAAAACTACCATGTTCAGGTAATTCCGAATATAGCCAAATTTCAATTTGATACCTCCAAGAATTTGTAACAACAATCCATGATAGTCGAAGTCCTATTGACCCCAAAAGACTGGAAGGAAAAAGAGTAGGCTTCTGCTGGCTAGAGAAAGAAGTGAAAGAGAAACCTATTTCTCAAACAGCCCTGAGTGACTTCTTGATAAATAAAAGCAAAATAAAATGCAAATGCAATAGGCAGTACTTTATAGACCATCGTCTACTGCATTTATATTTTATTTGTTTTTTAAAAAAACAACAACAGATGAAATTTTATTTAATCCATGAGAGTTCATGTATTATATGATGGTTTTTTATAAAGATATTGTCTATTTTCGCATTCATATTTTATTTTGTTTGGACCACATAGCTAGCTACCCTTAACTTCAAGGGAAGTATGAGGATACTAAGAAATCCCCACCCGCCCCTCCTACAAAAACATGTGTGTGTTGTGTCATTATAGTCATTACCAACTCCTCATGACCCCATGTCCATGGAGTTTTCTTGGCAGGAATACTGGAGTGGCTTGCCAGTTCCTACTCCAGGCGCCTACAGCACCTGGTATTCCCTGGTGGTCTCCCATCCAAGTACTAACCAGGGCCGACCCTGCTTAGCTTCTGAAATCAGGCAAGATCGGATGTGCTTAGGGTATCTAGGCAGCTTACAAATGGAAATTCGGTTTATAATTTAGTAAACTCACTTGTTGAGGCCACTGGGGTCAGATTAAAGCCCACATGATATAACCTATGTTTAACATAGGTAATATCATGAGGGCTTTAATCTGACCCCAGTGGCCTCAATAAGTGAGTTTACTAAATTATAAACCCAATTTCCATTTGGAGGGCTCAGGTGCTCTGTGTCAAGGCACCTTCCTCCAACCAAAGAGGAATCCACGTGTTTCAAACAAAGACCACGTGGAGAGGTGTGGGTAGACACAGGTGGCCTCTGCACGTTTTGTTTGGAAAACTGGTTCTTACACTCCTTCCAGAGCAGCCTGAGCCATGTAAACCACCACCACCACCACCCGGGGGAAAAAAGCAACCTGGCTCCTGAGGCCCATCTAAGGGACAAACCTGGCTGGCAAAACCCATCATGCCAAGATCTGTTGGACTCACCGCCTAAGACCAACATGCCTGGCCATATCCATCTTGCCACGTATGTTTGGACTTGGAAGTTTTGGACTCTAAAACTTTGGTATGAGCCTGATGAAGTCATGTTTAATCCAAGAAAGCTTGTTTATTGTGTGATTATTTTGCAGTGGTCTATAAAATTATTGCCTGTTTTTGCATTTGTATGAAAAGATACCCTGGCACTGAGTATGCCCCCCCCCCCCCCAGAAAATTCAGTGTCTTCTGACTGAGGCTGCTATGCAACTCCCAAGAGAGTGGCACTGAAGAGAGAGCAAAACCTGCAAGCAATGTCTATCTGCACCCATGAATTTTGGTTCATTTAAGATGTTAAAAACTTGGCTTTATACGGCCACGTTCAGCGATCAAGTTGGTTGATTTATTTTATAAGTAGGTGTTATGAGTTTGTTTGTACAGTACCCCTGTTTTCCCCCATCTTGCTTTAGTAATGTTTTGTATTTTTAGCTTTTTAAATTTGGTTCTACCGGTTGTTGTTGGGTTTGGTTTTTTATGTTTTATTGTAGAACCCATTATTATTATTATTTTGCTGTATTTTGTCGTATGCCATTTCTTGCTAACCGCCCTGAGTTCCTGTGTGGGAATATCTGACAGTATATAAATATAAAAATAAATAAAATGAAATGAAATAAACTTTAGAAGAATCCACATGATTTGCAGCCTTATCTTCCATTTTGGAAAATGGGAAACTCTAGAGCCTTTTCACACGACCCCTAAGATCCGCTGGCCACTTAAATTCGGACCAGAGATCTTACGGGTTTGTCGCTGTTCCTGCGTTCCCACCCCCTCCGCACTCCTGGCTGGAGGGAGAAAAAAAGGAAGAAAAGAATGCCGCTCACCTCCGTTCTGCCGCCCCGGCACTGCATTCAGATCTCTTAAAGGGGCAGGGGGCAAAAAAAGAACAAACAGAAGCAAGGAGAGCCCGGCACTCACTACGTTATATCCGCATCAGGAATTTTCACCTCCGGAGAGCAGGTACCTGAAAAGTGCGCTGGGACGCGCTTAGGTGGGCATGGTCGCACTTAATTATCTGTTAACTCCAGAGCTGGTGGGGAAACAATTTTAAGCTTCGGAGCTGGGAGCCATTTGTGGCGGAGTTTAGGGGTCGTGTACAAATACCCTAAATGACATGTTCAGCAGGGCAGCTCTTCGGGACAAAGGATAATGCACCAGTACTGCTATTTAATTCAGTTTGGTAATTCATTTCAATAATAATAACATTGTGGGAAGGAAGGTGAGGCTTACGCTTGCCTAGCCTGCTCAATGGGATCCAAGTTGTCCAAGTAGTTGAATCGGACGGTGTCTGTCGGATGCTTATCGGAAGAACGCCAGGGGGGCAGCGCCTTCTTCTCCTTGCTGGTCTTCTTTCCAAACTGAGGTGCCGAGTTAAGAATGGCCAGCGTGGACGGTCTGACTTCTGAATCTCCTCTTGCTATGGGTTGAACATCAAACACTTCAAATTCTTCTTTGGGAGGAATCTGAAATGAGGGAAAATCCAGGATGCCAAATAAACAGCATGATTTGGTAGACATTTCCTTGTCACCCGGCCATGCTGGGGTCTTAGTCCACAGCTTCAAAAACTCGTTTCTTTGTATATTTCCAGAATCACGTCCAGAATATCAGGAAAAACTGATACAGCCATGGAACCAATGACCACAAGAGGTGGTGAGCGCTCCAATGCTGGAGGCATTCAAGAGAAATTTATACCACCACCCCCGTCAGATCTGCTTTGATTTGGAGTCCTGCCTTGTTTGGGGGGGGTTACTCAATGGCCTTTGAGCCCCCTCCCAACTTCATGATTCTATGACTCCATGAAAGCAAAAGTGTTCTGCTTATATACCGACCCATTATTACTTCAAGTAGTCTCTGGGCAGTTTTACAGTTTTTTAATTACAGTATGCAGGCTACACATTGCGCCCCCCCCCCCAGCAAGCTGGGTACTCGTTTTACCAACCTCGGAAGGATGGAAGGCTGAGTCAGCCATGAGCCTGCTGCCTGGGACTGAACCCCAGGTCGTGAGCACAGTTTTACCTGCAGGACAGGCATTGAACCACTATGTCACAATGCTCAGTGAACTGGACGAGTGGCAACCAATTCTGAGCACACTGTGTTGTTCTTTCTATCATTGCTAGCAGCTGCTTTGACCAGGACAGTGAATGTTCTGGAAACCAAACTCTATGAAGAATGTCCGATGGAGTTGACGGTGTTACTCTGGAGAAGTCTGAAAGCCATTTTCAAGATTTTGAAGGGCTATCACATGAAAGATGGAACAATCCTGTTTTCCACTAGGACCCAAAGTCATGAGAAATCATGAGAAAGGGGATTTCTGCCAAATATTAGAAAATCGTCTCGACAATAAAACTGCCAAACATTAGAAAAATGCCTTGTTTTCTATTTGTTGTCTGCCGCTATCTTGTACTTATTTAGGCAGTTTTTATCTGCTTTTGAATATTATGTGTATCTTCAGTTCTTTGTTTCCTTATGTTGTTCACCTATGTTGTTCACCGCCCAGAGTACCCTTGGGAAAGTCAGGCAGTTTATAAATGCTAATAATAATAATAATAATAATAATAATAATAATAATAATAATAATAATAATAATAATAATAATAATAATAATAATAATAATAATAATAATAATAATAATAATACAGTGGTACCTTGTATAAAGGAATTAATTCATTCCAAATGAAATTATGTTAAGCAAATTTTCCTTTATACAAATTCTCATAGGAATGCATTGAAAATGGAGTAATCCCATTTTTATGTTGTACGGATTCTCCCCATAGGCAATTATGTTAAGCAAATTTCCCCTATCTCCAGATTTTTTTATGTAGTACAGATTTTATGTTATACAAACTAGAGATGGGCACGACTTAGCGGTATTCCCGTTTCCGTTTCCGTTACTCGTTTCCGTTACGGAACGGAAACGGTAACGGGAATTACTCCGCCAGACTTCGAGCTCGAACCGACGAACGAACAATTTGGTCTGATTTTTCGTGGTCGTTACTTGCATCGCGGCGATCGCGCGATGCCAAGTGGCACAGAAAAAAAGTTTTAAAAGTTTTAAAAAAACCCGATTCCCGGCCCTAAAAGCAGGCGAAAACTGTCTGAGGGCACCTACCACCAGGCCAGAAGGGGTTTTTTGGGGTGGGGGGTTCCCCGCCCCCCTTTCCTTGGGCTAGTGCTACTGCTGCGCTGCGCTGGTACCAGGCGGGGGGGCATTGCCAATGCCATTCGGTGTGCGGGCGGGGGGATCCAAAATGGCGACCGCAAATTTTTCTTTGAAACCGTGGCCCAAATACCCAACAAAGCACCACAGAAACATGAGAAAAATAGCTATTTTAAACACTTGAATTTTTACTGTAGCAGCAGTGGGTTTGTCTTGCCAAAATACGTCTCCGTTGATTTTATTTTATTTTATTTTATTTTATTTTTTTACACGTGCGCAACAGTGGGCTGGCCATGGGACGGGACCATGCAAATTTTCGGAGCCATTCCACCAATCGCATGGCCAGGTTTTGACTGACACTTCTGGATGTGCCAGAGGGCATAAAAAGGCGAGGCACCTTCCATTCCGTCGCAGTCTGGGCTTGGATCTTGGAGGGTGGTTTAGTCAGGGCTGGATTGCTGCGCTCGCTCGAGTCTACTAGTTTCGATTTCGCGGTCGCGCTAGGCAGGGACTCAGGGAGTGAGGGAGGGAATTGAATTTAATTCTCGTCGCAAACATACGATTCGAATTTCTTTTATTCCTGGCTGTGGGGAATAGCAACTCAGCGTTTATTCTTTTTTGTTTTCGGAAGAGTTCCGTTTTTTATTTGCTTTGCTGTTTGCTTCAAGGGGGAGGGAAGATTTGAGCGGGAGGGGAGGGGAGTGCGGATTGGAAATATATTATTTTTATTTTACACTACCATACCATTTCTTTTCTATCCCAATTTCCCACCGAGTTCATTTACTTGGCAAAGGTCCTTTTACCCTGCGCCTACCTACAGCTTTTTTGCTGCTGTTGCGATTGGGGTTTTGGAAGGGAATCCAGCAACCCTATCCTACCCTAGCAGCTTATAGTTTTATTTATACCTTACCAATACCATTCATTTTCTATTCTACCTACAGTTCAGCAAGTGGCAGTACTAGTGCTTAGAAGGGGGGGTTGGAGGCTGTGGATTAAATTATTTTAGGCAGAGTCTCCCTTGCCAAGCCAACCAGTGCACTCAAAGATCTCTCACATCACAAGCACATTTGTGTTGACTTGGCATTGGCATTGGCATTTGGCAACAAGGCTAGGGCACCTTCTATAGAACATTTTACAATTTCATTTTACTTATTTATAGATATATATTCTTTCTCTTGTCCAACACCTCATTCATTTTTTTTGGATTAAGGCACTGAAACAAACATTTGTTGAAGGGCAGGCACCCAGCCACTTTATAGACCTTTTCCTTCAATTACATCTTTGAAGAAGTTACCTGTGCAATAATACACTTGCCTTTTGAAACTTGTTTGCCAGGATTGGCAAACCCATTCCTTCTACTAGCTTGGTTTTTGTGCTGTTTGTGAGTCAACCTCACTCATTTACTTTTGCCACCAGGCTACATAAACAATTACATTTTTGAAGAAGTTACATTTCTCTTCGTTACACTTGCCCTGTGCTATGCATTGAGAAACTTGTTTGCCAGGATTGGCAAACACCTTGCTCCTATTTCCTTGTTGGTTGTGTTGTTGTTTGTGGTGGTGTTGTTGTGAGTCCATCTCACTCAATTTCCTTGCCACCTGCGCCTACATAAATACAATCCTATTATAATTTTCAGCTGTGAAGAAGCCACAGACAGTTCTCCTCCTAAGTACAGACTTGACTCGTGCAGCAGGGCATTGAGACTGAGA
>JAHTLZ010000074.1:3142671-3156385 GCA_023846285.1 Phrynocephalus versicolor | reverse complement strand
GTTTCTAGCCCTGGCCTCTGTCTCCTAATCCAGGCAGGGCCACTCCAGCTTCCTTGGAAAGGGTCCGTATTGGCCCAATGTTTCTAGCCCTGGCCTCTGTCTCCTAATCCAGGCAGGGCCACTCCAGCTTCCTTGGAAAGGGTCCGTATTGGCCCAATGTTTCCCCGTTGGCCATGGCTGGTCTGAGTGAGACCCTAATACCTGCCTTCCTTGGTGCTTCACACAGTTCCCTGGGGTTTCGGCACCAAACTGCTAACAAAGTGGTGAGGAAGCATTTTACAACAACCTACCTCAAAGACTGATGATCAGGGGGCTAGCTCTCCTCCTTACAGCCTTAGAGAAATAGACCCACCCAGTTCTCCTGCTTCAACTCTGTCTCCCTGTTTGGCAACTCCCGTTCTCCTGGGGTGGCAATAGAAACTCTGCCTCCCAAAGCACAATCAATCCTCCCTACGGGCACTGTGCCTTAGTGCCTTCCCAATCCCTTGCCTTGTTGGCTGGTATCCTCTAAGCCTGCGTCTAGGCAACCCTTACCTGTAAGCCAGACTAGATGCTTCCCTGCCTGCCGTGCCCTCTGCCCACATGCCTGCCTGTCAGACTCCACCAGTCCCGGCACTGAGCATGCCTTCCAGTTGCTTATCATTCAACCTCCTCCAATCTGCACTTCTGGCTTCCAAGTCCCATACTTTGTCATCTGGGCTGGTCTGTGATTCACGTGATCCACAAAGAACGGCTGTGGAAAGGGAAATACAGCTGTTCCGCTTCTATTGGAATTTGGGATTGGGAGTTTTTTGGATGATACATGTCTCTCTGCAGGAAGTGCTGCCGGTGTGTGTGTTTTTTTGTCCTCCTCCTCTGCTGCTCCTCTTCACTCACAGCTGCATTGCATGAATGGAGGGACCAGGAACCTTCCAGCCTTGGTTCTTGGTGGATACTCTGACCCACTAGGAGGGACCAGGAACCTTCCAGACTTGGTTCCTCGTGGATACTCTGACCCGAATGTGTGATTCCGTTTCCTCCGCCGCCACTCTTTCCACTGGGCTGCCAGCGGTGCCTCACAAAGAAGGGAAACGTACTTGTTGTGTGCGTAGCGTACTCCATTCAGAAAGAACCATGTGTGGGTTCTTGATGCTGTGCTGCTGATGCTGATGCTGTGTAGTCGGAAAAGAAAAAATACCGGCTGCAAATCTAGGTTGTGATTGAGTTACGGGAACACTCATCAGGAACAGCAGTGGTGGTGGGCTTAGGGATAGGGTTAGGGGGTATGTTTCGGCCTCCGCTACTCTGCCCTCTGGGCTGCACAACGCTGTGTTTCACAACGAAGGGCATGGAGATGGAATGCCGGCAGTTAGGAGCAAGTCTACCAGCACACAGCTTGGAAAGAAAGTCAGAAAGCTTGGCCTGCTGTCCTTTTGGAAGCCTGTGTGGCTCTAGCTCTGTGTCTTCTCGCTGCCTGCCTGTCAGCCCCCCCCCCACTTCTGGCTTAGCGGAGAGGCCTTCCAGCCGCTTCTTCTTCACCCTAACAGCACGGTCCAGTTAGTGCTTCAAGTTCAGCCCTGTCGCTACTCCCCTCAAGTTGCCCATGCAGCAACCACGGCTGCTTCCGCCTCTAGGCAGAAGGGGTTCTTTACGCAGTCTAGGTTGGGAAATCCCTTGACAGAAGGAGGGAAGATTCGGTGCCTCTCCTTCTACCCCCTCTAGTCTTGCCTTCTGGCCTCCACTAACCTTCACTCCGGGCTGCACCCACTGTGCCTCACAGGGAAGGGCTTGGTGCTGGCTTGTGTGCTAGAAAACAGCCGTGGGCCCGTGATTGCTCTCCTCAAGTGGCTTGCGCAGCCACCTCATGCGAAAGCACCCTTGGACTCTGCCTGGGACACTGACAGGCCTCTGCAGGAAGTAGTGCCGCTGTGTGGGAGTGTTGTCAGCCTCCGGACCGCTATTTAGTCTTCACTGGGCTGCCATACACTCTGGCTCACTAAGAAGGACAACTTACTGTTGTCATGGTGGCCCTCTGTCACCATGACAAATAGAACAGCTTATCACACAGTTGCAGGCTTGCCTGTTCGAATTGTGGAAGCTGTGATTCACCACCACCATGAAGGGCATGCCACTGGGCTGGGCTGCAATGCACTCCATGTTTGGAGACTCTCTTGATGCACACGGACGGTGTGAGTTTCCTCCCCCACTCTCACTTGGCTGCCAACTGTGTCTCACAAGGAAGGGCATTTTCCTGGCCGTTGAAACAAAGGGTTTCCCTTGCAGAAGGATTATACTTTAGGGTAAGGCCACTAGTCTTTGTGGCCACCCACCCACCCACCCACCCACCTACCCAAATAAATGAAGTGTTTGCCTCGGAGAAGGACTGAGTTTGGAGGCAGCTTGGCAATTGGCACTGCTGCTGTTGACAAGAAAGTGTTATCCTTGTGGAGTGGAAGGTGTAGGTTTTGGGGTTCTGTTTCCTTTCCATCTCCTGCAACCCACTGTGTCTCACAAGGAAGGGCATTTTCCTGGCCATTGAAACAAAGGGTTTCCCTTGCAGAACGATTATACTTTAGGGTAAGGCCACTAGTCTTTGTGGCCACCCACCCACCCAAATAAATGAAGTGTTGTTTCCTTTCCATGTCCTGCAACCGTTCACAGAAGGGCATTTTCCTGGCGTCCTCCTCAGGCCATTCAGCCACGCTAGGCAGCTGGAGCTTCCTGGCAATAATCCTCCCCTACGGTCCGGCCCTGTGGCCTCAGACTCAGGCTATGTGGCCTCCGCCACTCTTTCCTCTGGGCTACAAGACGCTGTGTCTCACACTGAAGGGGGTTCCTGAATTTGAACAGCGTTCAAGTACGTACAGCAGTGCACCACCAAGACTTAGTCCAAAAGTGACATGTGGTGGTGCATCGCATAGAAGTGTGGTGCCAGACCAAACCCAAGGTGATTGGCCTCCTCCTCCACTCTTTCCTCTGGGCTGCAAGACGCTGTGTCTCACACTGAAGGGGGTTCCTGATTTTGAACAGCGTTCGAGTACGTACAGCACCACCAAGACTTAGTCCAAAAGTGACATGTGGTGGTGCATCGCAGGCAGTGTGGTGCCAGGCCAAACCCAAGGTGATTGGCCTCCTCCTCCTCCAGTCTTTCCTCTGGGCTGCGAGATGCCGTGTTTCACACAGAAGGGGGGTAATGATTTGAACAGTGTTTGCATCGCAGGCAGTGTGGTGCCAGACCAGACTCAAGGTGATTGGCCTCCTCCGCAACTCTTTCCTCTGGGCTGCAAGACACTGTGACCCAAGGACAATGGCATTTTACTTCCAGTCAGGCAATTCAGCTCCTTTTTATACTGGAGCTGGCAGTGAGCCTCCCGTACTCAGGCTCTGTGCTGTGGTCTCCTACTCTGCCTTGTGGCCTGGCAGGAGTGGCCGCCCTTACTCTGGCCTTGTGGAGTGGACGCGTCGCCCATAGATAGTCCTCCTTGTATAGCCTAGTGGGCTGGGCTGTGGGCTGTAAAACTTAAGTCAGAGCAACCCAGAGCCCTATCCCATTCCCATCCCTACCAAAGCTATTCCGGCTGTACTAGCTACTAGTAGCTAGGTACGAACGTAAAACGTAGCTTTAACCACCTCAGGCTCTAACTCTAGTCTAATGCATTGCTGAATGCTTGCTGACCACCAGACCAATCCATGACCAAAAGCAGGGTTGCATTGGCTTTGGCTCATTGGCTGTATTGCTTGTCCTTTAAGTGTGTGTGACTTTGACTGTGTGAATGTGAAGTGAAGTGAAGGCAGAAGGACCTTGGAGATGGGGGGGGGCAATTTGAGAGGAGTAGAGTTGTAGACCCCTCATCCAGATTTGGGGAGGAACGGAATGTCTTTCTCCTGCTGCCTCTGAGAGGTGGAGGGGAGATGGGATGGTATCAAAAAACCAAACAACAAAAAAGTACAACAAACAGGCACGTCAGCCAGACCAAGTAGGGTGGCTGCTGGCTGGTTCAGCATCAGCAGATTCAGCACAGCAGACCAAGAGGGGAAAAAAAGAAATGCAAATTTGTTTCTACCCCACTTGGTTTGCTTACGATGCACTCTAGCCTTGTTGTGCAGCAGCAAGTCAAGTCCATCACCCAGGCAACTGTATTTCGCCTGCTCGTTTGCGCGCCCGCGCGCCCGCCCGCGCGCCCGCGCGCCCGCCAGCCAATCCCCCTGCCGTTGCCGCTGCCGCCGCCCACGCATGTACCCCCGCGCCCCCGCCGCCCGCGCTACGCCCGCAAGCCGCAAGTCTCGGTCGGACGTCAAAATGCGCGAAATCGCGGTAGAAACGAAAACAAAAAAATGAAAAACGAAACGACTATTTTTTTGATTTTTCGCGAAAAACGGAAACGAAACGAATCGGACCCTAGCCGAAACCGAAACCGAAAACGAAGTTTTTTTTCTGAGTCGTGCCCATCTCTAATACAAACCATTTGTTATACAAGGGTCCACTGTAATAATAACAATAATGGACTGCCCAGAGTCTTCCTTTCTGCTTACTTTTTGGAAATAAGTTCTGGTCCTGTTACAGACCCTCTTGAGCAGGGGTCCTCAAAGTTTTTGAACAGCGGGCCGGTCCACCACGCCCCAGACACCACTGGGGGCCGGACCACAAGCAGGTGGGCAGGGTGCAGGAGGAGCAGTGGTGGGGCCTCAGGGCCATGGAGGGAGTAGGAGACCTTGCCGCAGCCTTCCTGTTTTAAATTGCCCCACTCGGCTGCACCCGCTGCCCCGACCATCTGGTCGGTGGGTGGGAGGTGTGGGGGGGGACCTTGCCGTAGGTCTCCCACTCTGAATGCCCCACTAGCCAGCATGCTGATCATCTGGGCGGTAGTTGGGGGAGTGGGAGGAGCGACATAGCCCACTGCTTTGAACTGCCTCAGCAATAGAAGCAGCTGTGGAGGCTGGCTTGCTCGCAAAGCAGGGGGTAGGTGGGGGGGTTGCAATTGGTCCCGGGGGCCACGTTCAGGACCTTGAGGGGCCGCATCCGGCCCCGGGGCCTTAGGTTGAGGACCCATGCTCTTGAGGCTTGGAGACTAGCATTTACAGTAATTTACAAGAACCACGAGACTGTCCATGTCTGGTCTCTGCCTTTCTAAAACCACACAAACTAATAGCCTCTGTCACCACCTCCTGCGACACTGAATCCCACAAGTTAATTGCTTGTACTGTGTGTAATACACTTGGCCCTCTGGTTTCATTGGCTGAATCCAAGTTCTGCAGAGCTCTGCAGAGAATAATCTTGCCTCCTTCAGAATACAAGCCAGAGCTCCTAATTCTTGCCCTTACCTCGGCTAAACCCCCCGCCTGGAACGCATCACACCCAATAAGGGGCTACAATATTATCTCCCCAAATGTCTGTCTCCTCCCAAAATACAGGGTTTACCTTGTGCCTGGTGACCTGGAGCTCTTCCACTTTCTCAATGTAGTTTCTCTTCCAGATCCCTTGCTCAAACGGCGTTGGGGAGAAGTTGATGTACCACCCAAACCGCAGACATTTCGGCATCCAGATCTGATCGAGCTCCGTCAGGTATTTCCAGTGCCAGCTCACCTGAGAATGCCAAAGGCATGATCCAAGGCACACTGGCGTCTCACACTCTTCAGGTAACTGTACAATTTTAACCCGTTGGCAACGACATTGGGTTTTAACGGAGCGCATGAATTGTTTTTGGTTTATGTGGCCTGCTCTAGTCTCAAGGCAGGCTCATTAGTATAGTGATTGGTCTTATGCCCCACCTTTCTTCCTAGAGAATGGCACTCAAGATGGCTGTGGTATAAAGGGCAAGGAATGGAGCAATGTCGTACGAGGAACGGCTTAGGGAGCTGGGAATGCTTAGCCTTAAAAAAAAGAAGGCCGAGAGGGGATATGATAGCTATGCTTGAATATTAGAAAGGATGTCATATTGGAGAGGGAACAGGCTTGTTTTCCATGGCTTCAGAGACTAGGACTTGGGGCAGTGGTTTCAAACTACAGGAAAAGAGATTCCATTTGAACATTAGGAAGAACTTCCTGATAGTTAAAGGTGTCCAGCAGTGGAAGATGCTGCCAAAAATTACGGGAAAAGAGATTCCATTTGAACATTAGGAAGAACTTCCTGATGGTTAGAGCTGTTTGGTAGTGGAAGATGCTGCCACAAAGGAAGGTGGTGGCATCTCCTTCTTTGGAGGTTTTTAAGCAGAGGCTGGATGGCAATCTGTTGGAAATACTGTGATGGGGGTTCCTGCATGGCAGGGGGTTGGACTGGATGGCCCTCGAGGTCTCTTCCAACTCTAGGATTCTAACACTTCCTAGAAGACAGGCTAGCTGAGAGCATCGGGAGCTGCCTTAAGCTGTGCTGGACCCTCATCAGTGCCTCCACTGAGCAGCATTAACTTTCTCAGAATTTTCCAAGCTGGCTCCCAACAATTCCCTTTCACTTAGGAATGGGAGGAGCTGGTTTTAGGACCTTACGCATGAAAAGCAGGTGATCCACCCTTGAACTGTGCTTCCACCCCAAATGGAGCTGCTACGGTCTCTTCTGATCACATCAGAAACTTTCTGTCGTGGAGACAAGCTGCTGTCCATCTAGGCCAGTGCCATTGACTTTGATTATATGAAAGGCTCCCAAAGAGCATAACTCCATTGAGACCACAGGACACGGGCTTGCAAAAAGGTGTGCTTTAAAGCACCTGCTTGGCCTATCGGCGATTCAGCAAGGCCACCACATCTGCACATGGGCCCTCTGTGCATGCGTCAGTAGCTGCAAAATCACAGATGTAGGAAAAGACCAGCTTATGACTTTTTCTAGTCTCCAGTCCCATGCCAAGGGACCCTATAAGCCTCTATTTCCTCTCCTGGGGGCCTGACCAGCCTTCCCTTGAAAGCCACCAAGCAGCACAGAAGAAACGCACCACCACAACCACCAAATCCCCTGAAGCCACTCATTCCACTGGTGAACCCTTCCTCCAGTCCAGCACTGTTTTTTAAGAAGTAAACAAAACGAAGGTCACTTCTGTTATCCTTATTTTTGTTTCTGTTATGCAAACATTTGGACTGGCTCAGGTCAACTCGTTTTAATTATCATGTCATAGCATTTCCCCCCTTTGTTTTGCTTCTCCTAGGCCAAGGTGAAGCAACCGGTCTACCTGTTTTCCTACCCTGCGGTTGCATTCTTTTGGGGCAGGGGGGGAGGACAGTCTCAAGAAGACCAAAGGCCAAGCTAGTGTTAAAGGACAATCCTGTGCCCTGCTCCCTCCCCTCCCCACTTTTCTCCTTTTAAAAAGGCTTTTTTAAAATGAAGAGGTCAGCCAATTTTTAATTTTAATCTTATCCTCTTGGAACAGAATGCATGAGAGACCCGAGGGTGTGAAGGATGTACAGAACATGGCAAAATGGCCTTCCATGTCCCAAAGAGACCGCAATGTGTGTGGGAATGAGGGTGGGGCGGGGGACTCTTTTCCAGCACTTAAAAGAACATGACAACATTGTGGGAGGGGGGCATATTTAGCTCTCGGGGAGGGGTCACCTGCAGCTGATGGATGATCAGAGGCAGCATGCCAGGGGGATTTAAAGCCAGTGATGAGTGATGGCAACACCGATGGTAGATGGAACTAGCACGAAACGTTGCTGAACCCTTCTCTCCATCCTGCCACCCTCACAGCTACGTCCTGCTGGAGGCCAGGACTGCTTCATCTCTGATGTCCTTCCGGAAACAGGCAAAGACCTTTCTCTTCAGGCAGGCTTTCCCTGAATGATGGACTACCATGTGTATTTTATATGAATCTATGGGTTCACCTAGACTTTGTGTTTATGACTACTTATAACTTTGTAGTTTTAATGTAATGTTGTCTATAGCTGCTATCTCACCTGGGTTTTGATCCTGATCTTCTGAAGGTCCGGCTTTTCCTCTTCGTCCCATGACCTAATTTAAATGTGGGACAAGAGTTCCCACATCAAACACTGTTTTTTAAATTTTAAAGTGCAGTTCAGCCCCCTTGGCCAGCAGGTGGCGCTAGCATTTGAAAAAAACAGACCACTTGCCTGGGGAAAATTAAGGTTTAGGGCACCACATGGAGCTTCTTGTTTCTCCGAAGGTGAAAAGCAATTAAAAAAAAACAGTGCCGATTGACCCCAGGAACAGCCGGATGGTGCTATAAGTTAAAAAAAATGAAGAAACCCGGATCATCTGCGTGTCTGCGTCCCTAAAAGGTGGATTATCAAAGCGAGGCAAAAAATTCCCTACGTCTTGGGTGAGTCACAGAAACCTCGCTTAAAGGGGCATTACCGGGTTTTCTTTTTTCTTTCTTTTTTTTCCAAAAAGCCTGGTGGCCGTGGGGACGGCATTTTTAACATAGGTTTTTCTAGTAATTTAAACTGCTTTTAAAGGGACGTGGGACCGAGCCCCAAGAATGCTGTAAGATGTCCCTCAATGCCTTGTTCTCATATACTGGAATATCTCCTAATTGTACCGGACTGTATACTATCCCTCATTACTGTAAGCCACCTTGGGTCCTTTTCCAAGAAGAAAGGCGGGGTAAAAATACTCTAAAATAAAATGAATAAATAAATAAACCCACCTGTTTTATGTCTGCTTACCTCACTCTGTTTTCTGTCATCCCCTTCCTCTCCCTCTCCCCCAGCTATCTGATTAATCCCTTTTCTTCTTCTCCCAACTACTGGCTTCCTGGGACAGGAGGAGGTTGGTTTCGGGTTAGCCCTGAACTCCGTTGCTTCCAAAATTAAGGTCTCGTGCTGCTTTCCTATCCAGGAGAAAGTAGTCCACGTATCCGTCTTTTCATTCTGTGGGTTTAGACGTACTGTGTTTTACCTGAGCGCATCGGGACAGACTCCATGGGTCCAGGAAGGAAAAGATGTACAAGGACAACGCCCTGGGAAGCTTGGCGGTGAAATCCAGAGCTTCAGGTGGAACTCGGTCCTGGAGCTGCTTGAGGCAGAATTTCAGCTGGGCGAGGGAGCAGCGCTGGAAGAGGTCCATGAAGACCCTTCGCCTCTGGCTGTCGGTCCATTTGTCGAACTGGGAGGAAAACAGGGGAGCAGCGGGGTTCGAGGCACTTGGGCGCAGCTCTTAAGAAGGTATTCCCCACCACAAACCACACGTGGCTGGCCCCCTCCTGTACGACCCCCTGCTGAAAGGCCCCCCCTTGACGTGGTTGACTGGACCAAGACAAGGGCCCATTTAGACCAGCATTTGCCTTCCAACGGGGGCAGGTATTTCTGGAAAGCTCAATAGCATAAAGCAAAAAGCAACGTGTTCTGCTTATAGACCACCCTGTAGTGCTTAAAGCACTCTCTAGGTGGTTTACAATTTAATTATGTGTGCTACACCATGCCCCCTATGCACCAGCAAGCTAGGTACTGTGGACCCTCGTATAACAAGTGGTTTGTTTAACAGAAAATCCGCTTAAAGGAAAAATTTCCGGAGATAGGGGGAAATCGCCTAACAGAATTGCTTATGGAGTAAATCCGTACCCCAATCTGTTTTCAATGCATTCCTATGGGAAATTTGTACAAATTTGTACAAATCTTAACTGAATGTCATTTGGAATGAATTAATTCCTTTATACAAGGTACCACTGTACTCAATTTACCGACCTCGGAAGGACGGAAGGCTGAGTCAACCATAAGCCAGCTACCTGGGATTGAACCCAGGCTGTGAGCACAGTTTTGGCTGCAGTATAGCACCTGGCATGAACCAATGAGCTTGTCTGGCCACCTCTTCAAAGAGAGTCTGTTTGGCTACCATGTCTAACCCTAACCCTAACCCAAGCAGAACAGCTCCCCAGAGCCATGGTCTTATGTTCTTATGTCAACTTCTGTTTCCAACCCTGGCCAACTGGAAGCACCTGGCGATTCCTAACAGGACTGGCAGGAAGTACTCGCTACCAAGCGTTGGACCCGTCAACAGCTGAGTCGCCCGTTTTGTGATCTGGACACGTGTTTGACATTTATAGAAGACTATACCTACCAATTGGCAAAGTGCGTCTAAATGTACCTTTCTAAAGGCTGGCCTTCAGTGACAAGAGGAATGGTGAGGCCCCTGGAATTTGAAGAACCAGTAAGAAAGAAAAGATGATTACCCATTTCCCCAACAGGTTTCTTCTTTCTTCAAATACCTTTAATGAAAATATTTGATCAGTAATAAAAAAATAGAACACGGGGGCTTATGACTCAACAAGCTTTCCGAAATGACTCATTCAGTGTCTCCAACGACTGTTAAAGGATATTTAGCTCTGGGGAGAGGGGGGATTGTCACATGCAGTCAATGGGTGACTCAGTCAGTGACTCAGCCTGGTGTTAAAGGATTTGTGAGACCAAAGCTGTAATTCTAATTCCAAAAATTATCTCGGCTCCAGACCCTGGAAGTGTTCCTTTGTGGGGGGATGCCAACCGTCAGAATCCCAACCTTCATTTCGTCCTGACCTTGTTGCTCTTTCGGCAATCCAAACATAATCCAAATGCCTCTGAATTTATTAGTGATGGCTTGCTTCTCCTTCTCAGCTGTTCCCTCCATCCTTTTGGGGGGGGGGGCAGAAGCTCTTCATCACAGTGTGCAAGTCACTTTAAAAGTAGCACTCAATATTCTGAGCTATTCAGAGGTATAATGACTGTAAAGCAAAGCTCAAAAATCTGATTTTTTTTTAAAAAAAGACTGCAGTGGCCCAAGATGGCTGGGGAATTCCGACAGGTCTTCATTAAACGAAGTAACCTTTCCAAGCCCTGCAGTACATATGAAGATTCCATGGGGTTATTTCATCCATCCATCCATTCATTCATTGTATTTATATCCTACCCATCTGGCCAAACGGCCTCTTGGGGAGGCTAACGGCACTCAAAATAAAGTAAATAAGGCAACATATACAGTAAATGAAAAGCAACATACATATCACAAAATTATCAGTTGTTAAGGTCACAAGAGTAATGCACAAAATATGCAAAAAAGTCATTAAAATTAAAATTATGGTCATGATGGTCACCGTCAGGTGCCTCTTCTGAGACGTTTCTTCCATCTCCATTAGCTGGTATAACCCAGGGGACTGAAGCACCTGGTGGGTGTGTCCCAGAAGAGGGGCTGCCACCTGGACCATGCGTAGGTGATGGGATCCCGTGCTTTGTCAATTTGTCAGATTTGGGCAAGCTGCACGATCCCAAGAATGCCACCTCAAGAGGAGATTGGAGAAGGTGCCTGAGCAATTGGGAGTAATCCTGGGAGGTCTGCCATAAATTAGAACCAACTTGACAGCTCGTAATTAGCACTAATTACACCTTGGCAAGCACTGCATCCTGTGGCAGCGAGTTCTATCCGTTAACTATAATACCGCATTATGGAGTACTTGCTTCGGCCTGGATTAAACCTACTCCCCGTCAGTTTCCTGTGTGTGCCTGAGAGTTGGATATCACGCAGGGCAGGAGGAAATGGCCCTGTGCAGAGGGTCACGAGAAAAGGGGGGGGGGCAGGCCGAGCAATATGCAATGCTCAAAGCTAGGAACCGGAGAAGGACTTCCTAAAATGCCATGTCTTCTGTTATGTTCTCTGAGTCTCACCATGCCAAGAAAAACTCCTTCCTTGATGAGACTTCCTTAATTTTGCATCCGTGATACTTCTCAGCTTCGGGGGAGGGGAGAAGACCCCACCCTCACTCTCTCTTTTTGATCTTTATTTATTCCGTCCCTTGCTTGTTGTTCTGCGCAGGAGGCTGCCAAATCTTGTGCAACTCAACTCCTTTCTGCTTAGGCTGGTATTTCATCTCCCCCCCCCCAGACGAATGCCATGTAGGCCAGATGCCATGGTGCACAGGAACTGCAATGACCCTGTGCAGCTTGGAATTTCTCCTGGGAGGACCTACCATGAAACCCAAGGAATCCTGCAACCCATTCAAGGAATTTTTTTAAAAAGTGTTTCCCCCCTCCCCTTTAATTTGACAGAGCCAGAGGCCCAAGATTCTCTTCTAGACTTAAAGCAAGCCTCATCAGCTGTGATAGGGAGAAAAAAACATACAGCATGTTTGCTCTTCAAGATGTTACATCCCTGCCAAGATCCAGCTCCTTGTGAGACACCCCCTTAGGAAATAGCACACAGAAAAAAAAAGCAGCCAGATGCTGCCTTAGCCCCCATCTCCAAGCTCCTCTTCATCAGCAACCAGCCTGAACACTCAAATTGCTCCAGAGATGGGGTGGGGGCTGTCAGAGGCTCACCAAATTATACCACGCATTGGTAGGACAAACAAGTGCCTGCTTCTACCAGGCGCAACGTGGGACCCTGTGCAACGCACTATAGGCCGCCATGCTGCTGGGATGGAAGATGTGAGCAAGGCTTTGCGCTGCTGGGGGGGGGAGAGAGAGACACTCACCTTATCATTCATAAGCTGGTGATTCAGGGGTGTCCATGTGCTCAGCTTGGTTTGCATTTTGGGGCCCTCCAGGTTTTTAGGTGGCGCAAAGGCCATTCTTGCCCTGTAAGAGAAGCCACAGTTTACCCGATTCGAGAGAGTTCAATCATCTCTTTGGAGGCACAGCTACAAATTCCAAACTGCTGCTCTTGTTTGTGCTCCTGACTTTCAAACCACAGGGAATTTTTATATGGTAAAGGTTCCTCCCACACATGCGTGCTAGTCGTGTCCAACTCTAGGGGCGGCACTCACCTGCGTTTCTAAGCCAAAAAGCCAGTGTTGCGCAAGTCCGTGGCCATGTGGCCGGCATGGCTGAATGCATTTATGCGCACACAACACTGTTTATCTCCCCGCTTTTCACAGTGGTACCTATTTATCTACCTGCATTTACATGCTTTAGAACTGGTAGTTTGCCAGGAGCTGGGGTTAGCAGCAGGTTAACAGCAGGAGCTCACTCTGCTGCATGGCATCTGGGATTCGAACCACTGAGCTGCCGAGTTTGCAGCTGACCGTTTCAGCGATCTAGCCCACTGAGCCACCACGCCCCCTACTTTTATTATAGTTTTTATAATTGTCTTTGTATTCCTTGGTTTAACCAATAACTCACAGAAGAGCAGAAGATAAAGGACTTTATTTCTGCAGTATCCCCAGTATTGTATTTTTGGATGGCAACTCCCAGAATCCCCAGGTAGCTCTTCCCCAGAGTTGCCTGGGGAACTCTGGAAGTTTTAGTACAAATACACACCTCTAACTGACACATATAAGTTTCTCTCCCAGTCCTGAGTAGGCAAAAACATGACCGAGCAACACGACAGCTTTCCCCCCATATAATAAACATTTTGGGCAGCTATTTCTCAGGGTAAAATGGCTAAACTGTTAAAATGGTCTCCTGTTACAGTAGGATCACAACTTGGGGTTCAGTCCCAGGTAGCCAGCTCATGGTTGACTCAGCCTTCCGTCCTTCCAAGGTTGGGGGGGGGAGCAATGTGTAGCATGCATACTGTAATTAAACTGTAAACTGCCCAGAGACTACTAGATGTGGAAAGGGGCGGTATATAAGCAGAACACTTTATCCACTGCCTGAAAATGCTGAATAAAAAAAATTGCAGTCCCCTTTAAACCAAAAAGAATTTTGCTTTCAAGCATACAACCAGCCTATAGCACCCCCATAACCTAGCCTTTTAAGCCTTGAAATAACCGTTTTAAAACCAGAAACCAGAAAAATGAGAGAAGAAAACGTTTGACTAGGAGAACTTGTTATGGCCAGTGATAGATAGATAGATAGATAGATAGATAGATAGATAGATAGATAGAT
>JAHTLZ010000074.1:3124158-3135260 GCA_023846285.1 Phrynocephalus versicolor | reverse complement strand
ATAGATAGATAGATAGATAGATAGATAGATAGATAGATAGATAGATAAAACGAGTGCCCAGTTAGCTGGGGGTGGTGTAGGGAGCAATGTGTAGTCTGCATAATTAAACTGCAAAATACCCAAAGAGTGCTTTAAAGAGCTGTGGGATGGTAAATAAACACCATGCTTTGTTTTTGCAATCCTGAACTGTAAACTGGGCAGCAGGCAAGCCGGTCCCCTGGGCACAGTCTCCCCTATTCGTGGTGCAATCTACCATCATCCTTGCTGAAATATACAAATGCTGCAATATAAATTAGGGTGTTGTCCCTCAAGGCCAACGGGTGTCCTCCGGTGCTCTCTTTCCTAGGGATCCATATCCTCCTCTGGGGAGGGGAGGGGCATCTGTAAGCCGACACCCTAGCTAGCTAGGGCTCCAACTCCCATGAGCCTGGTCACCCCTGTCCACGATGACTGGCTGATGGGAGTTGTGGTCGTTCCAACGAAGCTGGTGGAAGGAGGCTTCAAGTGTGTGTGTGTGTGTGTGTGTGTGTGTGTGCACGCGCGTGCGCGTGCGTGCGTGCGTGCGTGGCACAACGGCTCCCCTCTGATTCCCTATGGCAACCCCACCGGGGGCCCCTCAAGAGCTGACCCCCACCCCAGTCAAACACGCCACTGCATGCAGAGACATACACGTGTATACCACGTTCACACACACACATACAATGCCCGGCCGGGTTGGGGTTGGGGTGGGGGTCCGGTCCCTTCTTCTGCAGCCTCTCACCTGGTCGCTCCCCCGTCCTGGTCCGCCCCTTACCCTTCCTTTCTCCCCGCGCGTGGGCGAAGGGGGCAGCCCGGCCGGCGCGCGCGGCCTACTTGTCGCCCGCCGGCACCTGCACCGACGGAGTCCGCTCGCCATGGGAACCGTTGCCTAGCAGCGGCGGCGGCCCCCAAGCCCGACGCAGAGCGGCTCCTCCACCATCACCATCACCACCACCGCCCCTGCCCCGCCCCTCCCGCTCGCTTCCACCTTCTCTTTCCTACCTAGCAACCGAGGCAAGAGAGCGGCGGCGGCGGGGATTCTGATTGGCTGCCTCCGCCTTTTGCGGGGGTTCTGCCACCCACCCACCCCTCTCCCTCCTCGCTCGCTGGCGAGGGGCTGGTGAAGGGGAGGGGGCGTGGCCTGGCGCGAGGAGGGAGGACGAGGCGCGGCGCAGCGCGGCGGGCGGGAGGTTGGGCTGCGGTTCTCGCTCGGGTCCGCCGCGCGGCTCTGAGGAGGCACCTGAGCGCCGGAGGGGGGGAAGGGAGGGGGGAGGGGCGGCGGTGAGGAGGAGGAGGAAGAAGAAAAAGAAGGAAGGGGCGCTGCTACCCCCCATTCCCAAGCCAGGTAAGCCCGGAATGGGGCCCATGTATTTCCCCTTTGGCTGGCAGTACAGCGGGCGCGCGGGGGGGGGGATCTAATTACCTCAGAGGGGTTAGCGAACCCTTGCCCTTTTCTTGCCCCCTCAATAGGGAGAGCCCGCCTCCCCCAGAGTAGCCTCTTCGAGACCCCCTACTCAGCACAAAAAAAGGGAATGGGGGGAAGAGGGGTGGGCTCTTTGCCCTCCCCCCTTATATCAGGCCTGTGGGGGGGGGATCGGGGGCTGGGAGGCCCCTCTTGCACCCCCACCTTTCCCTGCTCCTGGTGTCCCCCCCTCCCCTCCATCACTTTTCTGGATGCTTCTTTTCTCTCAATCACCCCGTAAGTCCAAATGGGGGGTGGAGGGTTGAGGGCTGGGATTAAGGGATGTAAAATGTGTGTATGTGTGTGTGTGTGAGAGAGAGAGAGAGAGAAGGGGAGACCCTTCAACTCCCTGGAAAATGTATGATGGGGGAGCTCCCCTCCTCTACATCCCGTTTTCCCACATGGCAGCCCCTGAACTGGAGAGGTGGGGGAGGCAGATTTATATTTACTTTATATTTGTACTTGGCAACCCCCCCCCCCCGATTTTCCCACAGGAACTCTGGGCGGTGTACAACAAATAAATACAACAACCCAAACTGAACCCCGCCCCATCATAAACAAAGCAAATAAGAAGCTAAAAATGAAGCAACACAATTAATACGGTGATTCTCAAATGATAAATAGCCATGGCTAAGAACAGTAATGATGGTGTTTAAAAAGTACTTCAGCCTTGCTTCAGCCTTGCTTTTCAGCCTAATTACAGGCCAGACCGCAGGGGAAGTTGATGCACAATGACAGTGTAATTATATGTACAGTTTTTTTTAAAAAAAATAGAGTGCAGTGATGGATGGAGGCTGAAAACAGTATTAGGAGTAATTTATGTGCTGGAAGGCACACAGGCATCGCACTCTGGACACAGGAAACAAGATGGTTTGCAATATACGTTGTGTGGTTGGTTGGTTTCTTTCTTTCCTTTTCTCGTCCTCACCATCGCCACCACGGCCACATGCGCATAGGCGAGCATTGAAGATGGAGGGGGGATGTGGGTGCAGGGGTTTTGATATCTTCCTTTCTGTGTGTCTTTTGGGATGGAAGAGGGGAGATCTGAACCGATGCCTTTCACAGAAGGTGTATTTTCTGAATAATCTTTCTGTGCATTGATGAAAGAAACTGCAGCGCAAGGATCCCCTGCTGAGAAAGGGTGGTTTGAAATCATGGTCCTCATTGCACACACATGAATGTGGAGGGGGAGATACTGTTGGTTTTATTGATTTTTAAAGCCTCTTTTGCAAAAGAAGGGTGGTTGGTGGTGGGTCTGTGCTGACCAGGGACTTCAGCCATCACCTCTGCTGCGGTTCCCTTTTCCCTGAATGATGGACTACCCATTATGTGTATGATATGTTTATATGAATCTGCCATGCATGATCACACAAACTTTGTGTTTTTAACTACTCATAACCTTGTGTTTATATCTCAGCTTGTGTGATTGCATTGACACTATGTTTTCAATGTTAATTTCCATCGCTCATAACTTTTACATGGAATTTTTTACTCTGTCTTTAACTGCTCATGTTCTCTTGTAGCTTTAATGTAATGTTGTCCCTGTTCGCAATACTTGAATATAATGGACTATATATTGTCCCTCTTCCTTTTCCAAGGAGAAAGGCAGGGTAAAAATACTCTAAAATAAATAAATAAATAATGTTTTGACACAGCTTTTGGAAAGACCAGGCTGGACTAGATCTTAAACAGGAGATGCTCTCCTTCATCAGAGCAGTTCTTATATTTGTGTGACTTCTCAAGGACTTCTAAAATCTGCAGAAATGCCGCCCCCCCTCACTCCCATGGTGTATCTCGAAAGCAGAAGTGTTTCAAGCAGCCTGTGTTTCCCCAGGCCATTACCTCCCCCAACCTAATAAAGGCAGGGGTGTTTAATAAAAATGCACAATACCCAAAACTTAATAACTGAACAAAGAGGCTTGTTGGAGATCTTGTACAGAAAAAGGGCATGGTTCTGGGGATCTTCATAGGAGGCATCCACCAATTTCAATTAAATGGCAGTCTTCTTGGTAGATCAAAATGAGATGACACAGGAACCAGACTCCACCACATTGGAGAAAATTTCACATGGATTACTTTTTTCCTTCCTAGCTATGTAGTTTGGGATTTAAAAAATCTAGCTTTGATATTTCTTACAAAAAGAAACACCCTTATGCTTTTTCTGTTCACATTTTTAAAAAATGCTGAAGAGGAGAATAAAGTCTGTACTTGTAACCCCTCACACTGTGCAGTGGGGCTCAGGAGGATAAGCATGGGGAAAATATGAACTTTTAGGGATAGGATGGCTATGTAATTACAAGAGCTGGCATAGGTTTACAGAGATAATTTTTCTTTCATACCAATACTATCAGAGTACAGTGGACCCTTGTATAACAAACAGCTTGTATAACATAAAATTTGTACAACACAAAAATATCCGGAGACAGGGGAAATTTGTTTAACATAATCGCCTATGGGAAAAATCCGTACAACATAAAAATGGGATTACTCCAATTTCAATGCATTCCTATGGGGATTTGTATAAAGGAAAATTTGCTTAACATAATTTCATTTGGAACGAATTAATTCCTTTATACAAGGTACCACTGTACTGTAATTCCTAGAGATGGCACTTGGCCATTGACACACTGCAATACGGCATTGCTTACAGAAGGAGTGAGAAACCCTTCTGAGCATTACCTCCACATCACATACAATCCAGAGCTTTGCCACTGATGGCTTCTTTTTCTTCTTAACTGTGAGTCACCTGGGTTCACAACAGAAAAAAATCAGTTTGTAATGCATGTTTCAAAAACCGTTTATTCAAATGGTTACCTTTTATTCAGTTTGGTAAGCGTTCAGTACTGGTAAGCGTTCCTGAGTTCAGTGGTTGATTCTGGTCTGAAATAAATATTGTTAATGATTTGGATTAGAATATGTAGCAAGGTCATGATACTGTACTTCTGTCAGTATAAGATCATAAGTTCATAAGAGTCAAAAGATAAAGAAGCTGATAGCAATTTAGGAAAATAAAATTGGACCGTCTTTTAACCCAAGCTGTCAGTACCCTCATTTTCATCATTCATTGTACAGTATTATGTTTCTGTTTATTATACAGTGGTACCTTGTATAAGGGAATTAATTCATTCCAAATAAAATTATGTTAAGCATATTTTCCTTTATACAAATTTCCCATAGGAATGCATTGAAAATGTAGTAATTCCATTTTTATGTTGTACGGATTTGGCCCATAGGCGATTATGTTAAGCAAATTTCCCCTATCTCCAGAATATTTTATGTTGTACAAATTTTATGTTATACAAGCTGTTTGTTATACAAGGTCGCACTGTATTGTTATTCACCACCCACAGTAGTCCTTGGCTAGATGGGCAGTATACAAATTGAATGCACTGTACTGTATTGTTAGTCTATGGAACTAGACGTTGTTAGTCTATGGAACTCCCTGCCACAGGATGTGGTGATGGCATCCGGCCTGGATGCCTTCAAAAGGGGATTGGACAGATTCCTGGAGGAAAAGTCCATCACAGGTTACAAACCATGATGGAGATGTGTAATCTCCAGGCTTAAAACCGGGGTACTTCAAGGGCCAGATGCAGGGGAGTGGTATCAGGAGACATATCTACTCTCATGCGCTCCCAAACGCATCTGGTGGGGCCACTGTGAGATACAGGAAGCTGGACTAGATGGGCCTTTGGCCTGATCCAGCATGGCTCTTCTTATGTTCTTATGTTAATATAAGCAGAACACTTTGCTTTTGCTTTGGGCAGCAGAATGTTATCACTATGCTGGCATTCAGGAGGATTCTGGTTTCTAAATCACTTTCGGTTTTCTTAATATTTCTGTCAAGGACATATAAAACAATCAGCCTGTATGGTTATCTGTTCAATACTCAGGAGCTGCTAGCATCATCTCTCTGTCTTGACACTCTTTGGTGTGCAAATGAGCTTCTCATTCATGGTACACAGTGTGTGTGGTGGTGGTGGTGGGGAGACCCAGCAGCTCCATGGTAAGACACAGACTTTGCAAGCAGGAAGATCCAGAATCAGTCCCTAGAACTATCCCGTTAAGAAGGCCATGAAGGAGTGTTTTCAGATACTCGAGAGTTACTGTCAAACAGCAGGTTGGGCTCTGTGTAGTTCTGCATGGTCACAAGACTTTGCCTTGTTTGTATGCTTCCTAGATAATCCTCCTGCCTGCTTTTGCTAACAAAAGAACTTGTTCCCTCATTGGAGATGCAGCTGCCTCTCAAGAACTTTTCAGTAGTTCTACCATCCCTATTTGAGGGTTAAAAAGACTGAGAATAATAATAACGTGCAGGGTACCTACTTGACTATATTTTTAGCGCCTGCTGGGTTCGTCAAAATGATGTGGAAATTAGGTGGGTGTAATTAAAATATGCAATTAGCAGCACATCTCCTCTTAATGATACTGTTAATTGGTCCCCTAGATTGGAATAGATTCCCTACCCTATGTCTGTACAATGGATGGCAAATTGAATTTTAACCAGCTACAATGTAAAGGCTAATGAATAATTGCAGAGTTTCTTTTTCTATGGATTTATTGTTAGCTGCTCCGGGCTTCATCAGAGCCAAGTTATACTAATCCAAAGTTTAATATTGTAAACTGTATTGAAATACTCAGTTCTTCCTCAAGCCTCTAGAATTTCAAATAAGCATGGTGATATACCGTAATTGGCACCAACTGTTGTTGAAGGGTGGAAGCTGTTGTTAATTTGGAGGTAGGCCTAATCAACTAGCATTTTGATCTTGGGTTAAAATTTGGCCTTCACATTTTCATTGGTGGGCATGATGCCATGCAGACAGCAGAGATGGTGTCCATCAGGCTGCATAGATGTGCCAACTACCTTTTTGGCCACATTTCCTTTTCTTGTGTAAAACTACGCTCTGCTTCACCTGTAAACTTGACTTTGGGGGAGGACGGTGAAAGTATTAAAAACAAGGCAGACATGTGCACATCTTTCTCTTGGAAGGAATCACAACCAGTGAAAGATTTTACTGTTTACTACTGGAAACCCTTTGGCAAATGTAATTTCATGGATCTTCAGTCATAATCTGCCATTTAAAATGGAACAGTTTTGATCTGTGCATGGATTTGTACCCTCTACTAATCATGTTGGCTCTGTGCTCCCTATTGGACCAAAGCCTCTGTTGTTGTGATCTTGGTTGCTGTCGTACTTTCCATAGACCTCAAGGATCTTCTTAAATTCTTATTTCTTCTGACTTTGATTTTCTGTGCCATATTGCTATAGATTAGGATAGTGGTTCCCACCCTAGGGTAACTCATGTGTTCTTGGACTGCAGCCCCCAAGATTGGGAAGCCCTGGTCTATACCCATGGAGGGGACTCATTCATAGAGTTTTCATAAATCAGAAGTGATTTGATGAACAGCAACAGCAGCAGCAACAACCCATAACCCCACCCTCATGCTTCACCTGTGCTTAATGCTTTCTCCACAAACCCAGAACTAACAGGCTTGAATGAATCTTCCTCTTTGCCTTATATATGCTTTTGGAATGAATAATATTTTTAGTCACAGGCCACTTAACACAGGTTGGTTTCTAAATTGGTGCTAAACATGCTGTTAAGAAGTTAGCACTTTCCCTTTCTTTCCTGTTGCAACAATCCACAGCAGAGCAAGACTTTTATGTGTAAAGCAGGAAAAACAGAAAGGCTTGGACTAACACACCCTAGTATCACAGTTTTAATTTGGCTGAAACAGAATGGGAATAGGTTTTGCACCACTTCATTATTAAATTAAATACAAGCCATAGGAAGCCAGATTTGTGCTAAATATCAGGAAAACCCTGCTAAGTATTAGAGCAGTGTGACAGTGGAACCAACTACAGTACTTTGGGAGGCGGTCAGTGCTTCACTGACAGAGCCATTCAAGAGAAAATTAGACAAAGCAGATCTGTCAGATCTGCTTTGATTTGGATCCCTGCACTGAGCAGGGGTTTGGTCTCTTTGGTCTTATGGGCCCCTTCCAACTCAATTATTCTATGTTTTTATAAAGCCACTGGATGACACTGAGTAATTGTCATTGCACAGTTCACTTTTGAGGTGGGTGATGGGTTATAGTCATCTGTATGTCCTTCTTTTCTAAGCGAAAGGGCCTGTGGAGGGTGCAGTAGGAATAAGTGAGTTTGGCCGATAGAAATTAAGTGAGATGGTTCAGTATTAAGTATTTTATAATTCACAGCCTTCAATTTAACAACTATTTATTATGTTTTTGCTTTCAGATTCATTTTTAAAAGAAGAGATTGTGGCCAACATGGAGTCTATTTGGGAATGTGGTTAACTCAAATGATGTAACTCAACTTGTATGGTCATATGAAACAAAAGGACAAAATGAAGGATCTAGTTGGTTGGACTAGTTTAGCTTCTAATAATGTCTGGAGTTGGCTGAGTTTTGAGGAGGTCTCAGAGGGAAAAGTTGACATGATGACAATGATGCCCAATTATCCAACATTTTGAAGACTCATGATCACAGCAGAAGAATGGCAGCAAACTGGATGATCCATTGTTTTTGGCCTTTGGCTCTCCTCATAGGATGCACAGATAGCCACAGCTTGTTCTCTTGTGAGCCGATCATCTTGAGGATGTGTCAGGACCTTCCATATAATAGCACGTTTATGCCTAACCTTTTGAACCATTATGATCAGCAAACAGCGGCTCTAGCAATGGAGGTAAGAATTTATCTTCCGTTCTATCATGTAACTTTATTATTCATTTGATTTATTTAAATCAAAATAAAAGCCATTAAAAAACATGAGAAAGAAGACAAAACCAGAGACCGGGTTAAAAGCTTACCCGGCATCTTAATCAGCATCAACAAAATTCAGGAAAAGCCTGTCTGTTCATCCAAGTTTTTACTTGACATTTAAATCCTTGCAGAGAGGGGGGCAGGCAGATTTTCAAGGACAACTGATACCAGAGACGTGTAACCAACAAAAAGGCACGGTTCCTTTTTAACGTTTTCAGGGTTGACACCCTCTAATGCTCTGCCTGGGAAGAATGAGTTGTCTGTGGCAGTAGCCGTTCTGTCAGATACAGAGGTACCTTGTATAAAGGAATTAATTCGTTCCAAATGAAATCATGTTAAGCAAATTTTCCTTTATACAAATTTCCCATAGGAATGCATTGAAAACAGAGTAATCCCTAATCGCAACCATTTCTATGTTGTACAGATTCGCCCCATAGACGATTCTGTTAAGCAGATTTCCCCTATCTCCGGAATTTTTTATGTTGTACAGATTTTATGTCATACAAACCGTTTATTATACGAGGGTCCGCTGTATTATTACTAGCATTTATCCATAGGCCATCGTAATGAAATACAATAAAACATAGAAAAATAAAACTACACAGTGGAGAACAATACTTGAAAAGTACCATTTAAACAGAGTTCTGAAGATATTGTGGAAGATTTCTACAATAAAAAGTGTAGAAATTAGTGTTGAGTTATCTGTGATTATACATGTTGATTGTTAACTGCCCAGAGAATATATATCACGCTATTGGGCAGTATATATTTGATTTATTTGATTGGTTGGTTGGTTGGTTGACTGATTGATTGATTTTTATACCTCCCATCTGCCAGCAATTTAAAAAAATAGGATTCGAGACAAGACTCTTAAGTAGAGATGGGCACTTACTGCTGTTTGGTGCAGTTCTACGGTTGAAGCCTGTAGGTGTTACATGGGCACCCTAGGTTCCACACCCCATTTCTTTCCATGGGTACCCACTCAGAGGAGGAGGCTGGGCAGGGAAGCCCAGCATTTGTGATGTTGAGATTTGGCTGGAGTGAGGAAGGAACCCTTTTTTTATTTTTTTGTATAAATAGTGGCTGATTAAAAGGGAAACAAAACTACTTGGTTATTTCATGCATTTATAGTCACTTGCAAAAACTGCCCCATCCACCACACACACACATGTTTGATTATTATGAAATCCTTGCCTCTTATTTTGGACCATAGCCAAAGTACCCCTTATAGCTGCCTGCATAGAAAAGCAAGTTATGAACTACGGGACATTACAATACAGCACAAGGGGTTCCCTCCATCCAGTCAGTGTGGATTAAGAGGGGGAGAATAGGTGTTTGAGGAGGAGCTGCTTCTGTAATAAAATCATTACCTCTTTTTGCTCAAGAATTGCCTCATATGTGAGCTTAGTAGCTGCCTCATATGGAGGAATCCACAAATTATATCCAAAATGTATAGGCTACAAAGCATAATATGACCTTGTTTGTAAGAGAGTTGAGTCCTTTCTAAGGAGAAAGGTGGGATAAAAATATTTTAAATAAATATATAAAATTAATATAAAAGGAATTCATTGCACATTTCCCTCTTCTAGCAGCTTTTCCCTTTCATTGCCTCCTTTTCTACATACTAAAATAGTTCCCGGAGACACTTATAATACACACGAAACACAAAACATGCTTGTTCCAGAAGAATATACGACAGCACTGTGGATTAGGTCTATTGCACTTTGTCTGCTTCTTTTGCAGTGGATTTTCATAGATGTAATGCAAAAATAATTAGAAAAGTTAGTTGTGAGTTTTTCGGGCTGTTTGGCTATGTTCTGGAAGTTTTTCTTCCTGACGTTTTGCCAGACTCTGGCTGGCATCTTCAGAGGGCAAGGAACTCAGGGAACTAGGAGTTCTCTCTGTGCTCTGGAGTATAGAGTCCTGTCAGATCCTGGCTGTGAAAGCCTTCAAGAATACAAATCAGAGAAGTGTTTGTGCTTCAGGAATATCTCTTCTTTTCTGCATTACTAGGGTGGTTTTGTTTTGTTTTAAGAAAATCTTCATAGTACCTTCAGAAGAATATCACTGGGAATCTTACAACTGTGAAATTATAACCAGAGCAATGCACTTTTCTACAGCAGCATTATGGTTTCTTCTTGTGCAGAATTCACAGCGTTTTTAGATATTAACTCAGGAGCAGTTGGGGGAGTTTCTACAATTCCATCACGAGTTGTAGTGATCCTAGTGATAAACCGTATTTTTCTCTTTTCTGTGATACAAATACATCTTGCAAAACAGGCAGAGAAAGCTACTCCTTGTTCTTTTGGCACAAGCTCAGTTCACTTGGATTGATGCATTGCAAAGGGGCTTACAGTGCAGCAGGACTGTAAGGTAGGTTGCTTTTGTTGTGGTGATTATTTGGCTTTTGGGTTCCTCTCCACTTGCAAGCAGCTGTTAAATGAGGCCCAAAACCACCTTGTTGCTTTGAGGGAGGTGAGTTGCTCTTGGGCTTCTCAATACCTAAGTGTAGGGTCAAACTGAGCTGTCCAAATTGTAAAAGCAGAGCAACTAGGAGCTGTCCAACATTGGGCAGAACTCCAGTCATATAGTCTCCACTTACAAATGAACATGTGCTTGATGAGTTTTTCACCCAAGTTTAGGAAGTGTCTTAAATTTGTTGGACTAATTATGTTATATTTCTTCTATTCTGATTTTGTGTCGTTCCCCCCCCCCCGCGGAGCTTCCCCTGTGTTTAGAACAGTAGGTTAGAATCCCTTCCCTTTCCCCCTCCATTTTGCATTAGAGAGAGCTCTGTTGCTGTATCCAGGAAGCAAAATGGTTACTGAGATGTGATAAA
>JAHTLZ010000074.1:3095808-3124148 GCA_023846285.1 Phrynocephalus versicolor | reverse complement strand
TGTGTGTGTGTGTGTGTGTGTGTGTGTGTGTGTGTGTGTGTGTGTGTTTTAAAAACTGATTCTGTAGTTTATCACTGCTGGCTTTGTTTTTTAGGGTCACCCAAACAGATGGCTTAGCATTGTGGCTAATTCTAATGTCTAGGAGAAGCTTAAGAGGGGTGGGGATTACTGTGCTGGAAAAGGTGAAAAACACTCCCGTATTTTAAGTAGCATGATGGATCATTTTATTTTTTTAAAAAAATGCTCATCAAATTACAGAAAAGTATGCTTGCAGTGGTTTTGAAGTGTTTCTGCCAACACTTTAATTAATGATACTCCCTAGATGAGTTCAAACAGTCCATCTGTTCTGTGTTCCGACAAGAAAATGTGATAAATAATGTGGTAGGTGCAAAATGAATAGCAAGAACAAAAGAAGCATAAAACTTCCAGAGCCATACATCTACAGCTTTCAGAACAGGAAATTCCACCTGATAAAGTTTCTATGACTGTGGGTTCTCAGACTGCCCTAAGACTGTAGCCTCCTCAAGGGCAGGGAGGAGGCACACACTTAATTGGAGCAGTATGGCCCAGTAGGTGTTCCTAGCAAGTTATTTGCTTGACAGAGGGCCTTTTTACACGACCCCTAAGATCCACTGGCCACTTAAATTCGGACCAGAGATCTTGGGGGTCTGTTGCTCTTCCTGCGTTCCCACCCCCTCCCAGTTCCTGGCTGGTGGCGGCGTGAGGGGAGGGAGAAAAAAAAGGAAGAAAAGATTGGCTTACCTCCGTTCTGCTTCTCGCTCTGCTCCCGGCAACATTCCATTCTCTCTCTTCTTTTTTTTTTCATTCTCTTATAGTAGCTCTTAAAGGGGTGGGAGCCAAAAAAACAACAAACAGAAGGGAGGAGAGCCCCGCACTCACTATCCTTACACCGCATCAAGGAATTTTCACTTCCTGAGAGCAGGTACCTGAAAGGTGCGCTGGGACGCGCTTATGGGGGCGTGGTCACACTTAATTTCCTGTAAGCTCCGGAGCTGGTGGGGAAACATTTTTAAGCTCCGGAGCTGGGAGCCATTTGCGGCGCAGTTTAGGGGTCGTGTAAAAAGGCCCAGAGTTTGTACTAAACTGTTAAATCTGCTACAAAGGGTTTGCTTGGAGGCTCCCTCCTCCTGATCCTCAGTAGAGGCCCAGGCACACTTCCTGTGTCCCCAAGATATGAGTACACAAGTCAGGTTCCTCCCCTCTTTAATCATCATCATCATCATCATAGAACTGCAGAGCTGGATGAGAGAGACCCCGTGGATCATTTGAGTCCAGCCCCTGTCAAGGAGGCACCAAGGGGGACTCAAACTCCCAACCTTTACCAACAACCCTAATGAAGAACCGCTCCTCAAGAGAAGTCAGATTCATCTTTTGCAGCCCTGGACTGACAGGCTCTTGCTGTATTACACTTTGGGGCTTTTCAAATGGCTTTGAGACATTGTCAGATGAGAACTGCCAGAATCCTACTCCTGATTTGAGCTTGCTTGAACAAGGGAAATTAGTTTAGTCTTTCTTGCAAATTGCCGACTCATTAACACAAGGTGCTGATTGTGTTCCTGGTTGTATGCAAAGCTAAACCAGCCGCTGGATTCTGGCTACTTTCATTCTAAGTTTTTATGTTATGCTATTGTACATCTTTAGCTGCCTAGATGCCCTTAAGCACATCCGATCTCGCCTGATTTCGGAAGCTAAGCAGGGTCGGCCCTCGTTAGTACTTGGATGGGAGACCAGCAGGGAATACCAGGTGCTGTAGGCGCCTGGAGTAGGAACTGGCAAGCCACTCCAGTATTCCAGCCAAGAAAGCTCCATGGACATGGGATCACAGGGGTCACAAAGAGTTGGTCACGACTGTAATGACACAACACACACACATTGTACATCTTGCCTGGTTTTGGAAGCTAAGCAGGGTTGGCCCTGGTTAGTACTTGGATGGGAGACTACCAGGGAATACCAGATGCTGTGGGCGCCTTGAGTAGGAACTGGCAAGCCACTCCAGTATTCCTGCCAAGAAAACCCCATGGACATGGGGTCACAAAGTCGGTCACGATTGTAATGATGCAACACACATTGTACAGTGGTACCTTGTATAAAGGAATTAATTCGTTCCAAATGAAATTATGTTAAGCAAATTTTCCTTTATACAAATTCCCATAGGAATGCATTGAAAGCAGAGTAATCCCATTTTATGTTGTACGGATTTTCCCCATAGGCAATTATGTTAAGCAAATTTTCCCTATCTCTGGAATTTTTTATGTTGTACAAATTTTCTGTTATACAAGCTGTCTGTTATACAAGGTACCACTGTACATCACATTGGTGGCCCTTCTGGAAAGGAAACAAATTTATAAATATGCTGCTTAAACAAATGTTCACACATCCGCACGCACTCTGTCAAGGGGTGGCTTGTTTAAAAGTCCCGGGCATGTAAAACCACCTTCTCCTGGAGTGAAGTTGATGGTGGAGGGAACACACTTGTGTGTTCCACGGCACCCTTTCTTCTTCTGTTTTCCGTATCATGTCTCTGAGTTGTGATATTCTGGAGGCCCCTTCTCTCTTCAGCAAGGATCTGTTCCTATGGAGACCAGGCTTTTGTGTTGTGACAAAGGTTGGCATTCTGATTCTCATGAGCCCTTTGACTCTCTCCCCTTTTCACACTCCTGGCCAGGCTTGGCTTGTTGCTGTGCTTGAAAGCCGGTGGGTGCAGGGTTCCCATGGCAATGGGGGTGGGTCCCGGCAAGGGGGCTGCTGGCAGGCTGTGAGCAGAACACATCAAGCTTGGCTGATTTGCATGTGAATGAAGGAGGAAGGTTCTTCTGCCTTCCTCCATGAGTGCTACAGGCACATAGAATTCACCCCTGGAAAAGCCATGCTTTCATTTCCATTTGCCATAGCTTTATTTTTGTTGACCAGAAATGTGCATGTCAGAAGGCAGCTACTATACCAGAAACACACATGCTAAGGTTACGAATTCAAGGGAAGAGTTTTGGTTTGTCCATGAACCTTACTACTTGTCCTTAGTCTTTATATTTTATCTCAAAAGCTCTCAGGTTCAGATTAACACTTATCCAGAGAGAGAGAGAAAGAGAGAGAGAGAGAGAGAGAAGTGGGTGGAAGGCAGAAATTCTGTTCAATATCCTCTCTCATCATCCCCTGCTGGTCATCTAGTACTGTACTAGTTTTCTTTTTCTAAATGTTAACGGTTTACGAAATTCCTGTCAAAGAATCTAATTTTGGTAATTAAGCCTCAGAGAAACATATTTATTTATTTAATTAATTTTGGATTTATATACTGTCAAGTTGAATTCAAAGAACACCTCCAGGGGGTGTACAAATAAAGTTAAAACAATAAAATGAAAATAACATTTTACATCTATTATGTAAACGTAATAAAGACATAGAGCATACAAATCATAATAGGCAGCAAGGTAGGAGGTGAACAACATCCAGCACAGCCAAAAGCTTCACAGTAGAGCCATGTCTTTAAAGAACTCTTAAACATTGCCACAGATGGAGCCCAACAGATGTCAACTAGCAATTTGTTCCAAAGAGCAGGGGCAACCACTGAGAATGCCCAGTTTGTTGTGACAGTTTTTCGAGCTTCCCTAGGGGTGGCTACCCTAAGTGCCTAAGATCTAGTTGTACAGGCATTCTTTAATCTAAGGAACAAGCGCTCCATCATATATTTAGGTCCTAACTTTAGAATCATCAACTTGAACCTGATCAGGGATGCAACAGGGAGCCAGTGCAGGTGAACCCGTATGGGAGTGATGCAGTCATATTTATGCACACCAACCACCAGCCTAGCTGCCACATTCTGTACCCACAGAATGTTCTTTCTTTCTTTCTTTCTTTCTTTCTTTCTTTCTTTCTTTCTTTCTTTCTTTCTTTCTTTCTTTCTTTCTTTCTTTCTTTCTTTCTTTCTTTCTTTCTTTCCTTCTTTTACATAATATTAAGTTTTCTTATGAGGGATAGGGAAAGGAAGGGGAAAGAGTCTAAAGAGAGAGGGAGCACAATATAAATGACTAAATCTCTACATTATTAGCAGTTATACAATACAGATTTAACCCTTTTGCAAATAACTTGCACTTCTTCCTCTTCAGGATACACTTAGTTATTTAACATTTTCATTTTCGTTTTATGGAAGTTTTCTTTCAATTTTTGTTCTGAATCTATTTATAAAATGGTTCCCAGCTTTCCCTTGCTTTTTCAACTGTTTTGGTCCATCAAAGCTTCTGATAGTATATCCATCAGCACTTCCAAAATCTTTATGGTAAACGTGCGGCCTAGGGAATTCTTTAAGAACTTGTATACAAATGCTGCAGCAGTCCCTAATAGAGGTGGACACGAAACAGAAAACCCATGGTTCGGGTTCTTCTATTTTGGGCCCACCCTTGGTTCGGTTCGGGTTTGGGTTTGTATGATTTTTTTAAAAAAATATATCATACGAACCCAAACCGATCCGAACTGGTTCGGGTCCTTACCGGGCAGTGGTGGTGGCGTCGGCTGATCCTGGCCCCTGCAGCAGGGGCTTTTTGAGGCTTGGGGCCAGTGCCTCTTTTTTTGTTTTGTTTTTTTCAAGCGCTGACTACGCGGCCCCTGGGGCCAGGTTGGCACTTGTTTTAATTTATTCATTAATTTTTTCTTCTTTTTAGAGCACCGACACGGCCACCCCTGCGCCCGGGTTGGCGCTCCTTTTTTGTTTGTTTGTTTGTTTTTAAAGCAGCGACCACGCGACCCCTGGGGCTGGGTCAGCACTTGTTTTATATTTTTATATTTTTTTCTTCATTTTAGAGCACTGACCCGGCCACCTCTGGGGCCGGGTCGGCGCTCCTTTTTAGTTTTGTTTTTAAAGTGCCGACTGTGCGGCCCTTGGGGTCGGTTTGGCGCTTGTTTTATTTAGTTATTATTCATTATTTTTTCATTTTAGAGCACCAACCTGGCCACCCCTGTGGTTGGGTTGGCTCTCCTTTTTAAAAAATTTGATTTTGTTTATTTGATTTTATTTTGATTTCATTTATTTCTTTTTACTGCTGACCACGTGGCCCGCCTACCAGCTGTAGCGCGGGCCAGTTGGCTTTTTTATTTTTATTTTGCCGGCCCGTGGGTCCAGTCCTGAGATCGTGGGCCGGTACCGGGCCCACGTGCCAGATCATTTTTGCTTTTGTTTTTGTTGTTGTTGTTGCCCAGAGTAGCTTTTTTGCTAGATGGTTGCGGTATATAAATCAAATAAATAAATAAATTTTACTTTTGGGCCGGGGCCGGTTTGGCGGCCTGCGGACCAGGTCCAGCCTAAAAAAAAAAACCCACGATCTGGCGTGTGGGCCCAGTACCAGCCCACGTGCATAGGACTGGACCCACGGGCCAGCAAAGTTTTTTTGGGGGAAAAGCCAACTGGTCTGCGCTACAGCTGGTAGGCAGGCCACGTTGTCAGCAGTAAAAAAGTTTTAAAAAATCAAAATCAAATAAATAAAATAATTTTTTTAAAAAGGAGTGCCAACATACATAAATGATCTAGAAGTAGGAGTAAAGAGCAAGGTAGCCAAATTTGCTGATGACACTAAATTATACAGGGTAGTAAAAATTGAGAGGGATTGTGAGGAGCTCCAGAGGGATCTCTTGACACTGGGGGAGTGGGCAAACCACTGGCAAATGAGCTTCAACATTAGCAAGTGCAGAATGATGCACGTTGGGGGGGGCAATTACATTTATAAACTGATGGGGTCTGAACTCTGCAACAAACCAGGAAAAGGACTTGGTGTCCTGGTGGACAGCTGAATGAAGGTGTCAACCCAGTGTGCTGCAGCAGTGAAAAAAACAAACTCCATGCTAGGGATCATTAGGAAGGGTATAGAAAATAAGTCAGCAAGTGTCATTTTGCCTCTTTATAAATCTATGGTGAGGGCCCATCTAGAGTACTGTGTACAGTTTTGGTCACCATCCTCCAGAAGGATATTATGGAAATGGGAAAAGTGCCAAGGAGGGCAACCAGAATTATTAGGGGACTGGAACACCTTCCTTACCATCTGAGGCTGCAACGGCTGGGCCTCTTCACTCTTGAACGACGGCGCCTAAGAGGTCACCTGATTGAAGTTTATAAAATCATACACAGTGTGGACAAAGTAGATAAGGAAAAGCTGTTTTCCCTATCGCACGACACTAGAACTAGGGGGAAATCCATGAAGCTTTTGGGTGCTAGATCTCAAAGAAATAAGAGAAAGTACTTTTTCACCCAGAGGATCCCTGGTCTGTGGAACTCCCTGCCAGAAGAAGAAGTGGTGACAGCTGTCAGCCTTGTCAGCTTTAAGAAAGGATTGGACAAGTTCATGGAGAACAAGGGTATCCATGGCTATCATGATGGATGATGGCTAAGGACAACCTCCGAGTTGGAAAGAGAGGCAGGATCTCTCTCAATGCCATTTGCGGGGAATCATAAGTAGGGGAATACATCTGCTTGGGAATACCCTGAAGCAAATTGTGAGCCATTGTGTGACACAGAATGCTGGACTGGATGGGCTGTGGCCTGTTCCAGCAAGGCTGTTCTTATGTTCTTCTCCATGGAGAAGCTCAATGATAAAATGGCTTTCTGCATATAGCCAATGACCCATTGAAAATTTGCATATACTAATTGCATTGCTAGTTCCCTTCCCCTGGGAGCACTGGGGATGCTGGCAATTGGTGACAGCTTGTCTGTCTCTACTTGTTTCTCCGTCTAGACAGTGTTGTATTTGGTGTGTGAGCATCAGAGTTACTGCCTCACATTTGTATCCCTCCCTCCCTCCCTCCAATGAGTTTGGGGCATACATGCACTTATCTCATTACTTTCTCTAAAAAGCTTTATGGAATCGGATGGGCTGAGACTTTGCTCAAAGCCACCCAGTGATTTTCTTGGTTGTGTGGAGATTATGAGCTGGTCATAGTCTGGACTGAGTTTGAAATGGCTCCCTGGTCTTAATCCACCCTTGTCAATTGTATTTTGCTGGGTCTGTGTACCATCTGATTTGTGCGAAATGTGATGCACCAGGTATACTGCTATAGCCATGTACGTGGTCTTGGTCTCTTGTACTTTTTCCCTCATGTTCTGTGTTCATCAAGAATTTGTTGTTGTTCTAAATGGGTTTTCTTGTTCAAATATTGAATACTTGTTGCATAATGTCTAATTTAGCCTGAAGGTACATTCTGATTTACTGTCTGCATTGCACCAACAGGGACTGGGTATTAAGTTCCCTTATTAAAAATGTTTTCTCTCTATAGGGAGCTGCTGTTTTAGCTGTCCAAACATGCATACTGGAATTAATTGTGACCAAACTGAAAGTATTGAATTGATGAGAAGGTGCTTTCTTAGATTATTCTAGTGTGCGAGGAACTTAGCATGAAAGCTACTATCCAAAAGCTGATTGATTTGGGATAGCAATGTAGTGTTTCCTTGGTTTGGAAGACACAACTTATGAACTGAGGTATCTCACTGTAACCCCGACATATGTAACCAAAATTTCCATAGATCTAGATGTGACAGACAGCTATGTAGGATCTCCACGTGGAACCTGATAATATTCCAGACTGGGCTGTAAACCCTGGACTGTGAATCAGAAGAAGGGGCCCTATATGTTTGTCTGGTGGGGTGCATTTAGCTTGATGGGTAATGAAAAATTTTGGTCATAGAATCATAGAGTTGGAAGAGACCTCAAGGGCCATCCAGTCCAACCCCCTGCCATGCAGGAACCCCCATCACAGGACGCCTGACAGATGGCCATCCAGCCTCTGCTTAAAAACCTCCAAAGAAGGAGACTCCACCATCCTCCATGGCAGCATATTCCACTGCTGAACAACTGCAACTGTCATAAAGTTGTAATATGCAGCACAATGCTTGTGACTTCAGATCTACAAGCTTACCCATCTAGGTACAGTACAGTATGTCGGTGTTGGACAAATATTTATATTGGCATTCTGTGAGGTCTCTTGCCTGAATTATTTGTATTATCTGATCTACTTTCCCCCCCAGAGCTGGGCAATGATTCTGAGAACTTAGAATATGGGAACCACCCAGATTGTTTCAGAAAGTGGAATTTGACTCACTGCTTAAATAGTGTCCTGGAGCTATTTAATTTTGTTTTCTTTTATAGCCCTTCCACCCAATGGTAAATCTTGAATGCTCCCGGGATTTCCGGCCCTTCCTGTGTGCTCTCTATGCTCCTGTTTGCATGGAGTATGGCAGAGTCACCCTCCCCTGTCGCAGGATTTGTCAGCGAGCCTACAACGAGTGTTCAAAACTCATGGAGATGTTTGGTGTGTCTTGGCCAGAGGATATGGAATGTAGCAGGTGAGCAGATTTTGGGCATACATGTTTTCATCATTATAGATATCTAAAATGCCCTTGTTTTTCAGAAAGATCCTAGTATTATTCTCATTTTCTTCTCGCTAAACTAAAAGCATTTCATGGTGATGAAACCAACTGGATGGCTTGTAAGACCACTCCACCCCTGAGAGTACAATAGTGTCCATAAACCCCAGAATGAAAGGCAGACTGCCCCTTTTTTGTGGTAACTGGGGGAGGGGCATACTCTGTGGCTTCCGGTTTAATCAGAAGCATGGCAACATGGGCACAGGTCCTGCCACTTGCCCAACACAATTGTTATGGCAGCCATTTGTGTCTATTCTTGTGAGTGACTGCTAATGATGATAAGCAGGAGACCAGTTCCAGGCTTTTGCAGATGTAAAGAATGTTGTGAAGCCAAGAAGCTCCCTTTATGTGAACTGTTTATTTTATTTAAAATATTTTTTATCTCCCAAGGTGACTAATATAATTAAATACACAATATTAAATACTAAAAACAGTACATTATTCAAATGTTTACAAAGAAATTATTTGTATATATTTATTATTTATTTAAATAGAATTAATATTTGTGTGTATAATATAAATAATATAATATAAATAAATTATTTTGAACAATTTGAATAATATAACATTTGAATAACATTTCAATTTCACACACACACACACACACACACACTACATTCATTCATTCAATCATTACATTTATATCCCACCTATCTAGTGCCAAAGCACTATAAAATAAATGTTATACTAAAAGGGTTAGGTAAAAGCATTACTAAAACAGATATAAAAGCAACAAAAATACAAACCATCCCATTTTAAAACCTCTCTAAGACAGCCAGTCACTAAAGAAAACCTTTTCCAGTGCTGGTCTTGTGGCTCTTGTATTGCCTGGGTTGGTTCCTGTGACACAGAGACCACCATTCTGTTGAAGAGGCATGTCAAATTCAGCAATTCCTCTCACAAGACAAGACAAACCCAGTCACAAGCTCTGTTCTAATATTTTCTACCTTTTTGTCTAAAAGAGGCAAGTTTGGTTACGCAGTCAGTAGTAGCAAAGCTGTCTTTAAACCAGCAGCGCAATGGAATAATCCCTTAAGTCTCTTGTGTTCTCAGTCAGAATGAAAAATATGCCAAGCGAAGGCCTCAGATCCAGCAAGGGTACAAACAAAAGATACCCAGGCAGGTTGAGACAGAGTAGGAAATGCCATTTTGAGCTTCTGATAATGATCAGCACTCATTGAGCCAGAAGGATAACTTTGCCTTTCCTGAAATTTCTTGACTCCTTGTAGAATGCTTCTTCTTTCCTCTATTCTTGTTGGGCTTAACTAGAAGACAAACAAAGAGAAACATCAATGTTTCTGAAGAAAAGTTGGTAATAATAATTTTACCGGAGACTAAATATCTGAAGTTCTGCTATGTTTGGTGCTGTGCAGACCTCATCTCAGTCATTTGTCTTAGATGCAGCTCAATTCCTGACAAGTATGAAAAGCCCATTAGTCCACTGATCCTGTATCTCACCTTGTGCTTTCAAGGCCCACCCTGAGCCCTGTACTCTGTATTTTTTTTAACTAATCCCGAAGCCGTGATAGTTCACTGAGCGAGAGTACTGGTCAGGGAACAGTCTGGTCACAAGGAATCAGGAGGGGCGAGAGACTGATAGTGAAGACTTAACAAAACGAGAATACCAGAAACTAGAGATGGGCATGAAATGAATTTTTAAATAGTTTCATTATTCGTTTTGTTAGCTAACGAAACGAATAACGAACCAACCCATCAAAGAAAAATGAAACAAAACGGAAATTTCAGTTTCCTTCGCTTCATTTTTCGTTCTTGGCACTTACCTTGTCCGACGAGTGGAGTGCACCAGGAGTTCCCCTTCTCTTCTGCTGGAACTCCTGTCCATGGGCGCTAGGAAGCAAGCGCCTCTCAGCTGTGAAAGGGGGGGGGGGGGAGCCCCGGCATCAGGGACTTTAAAAAAAACAACAAGCGCCGACCCGGCTGGGAGCCGCATAGTCAGCACAATAAATTAAAGAAATAAATAAATAAAATAAAAACAGCACCGCCCCCCACTATGGTCGGCACTGGAAAATGTTTAAAAAAAAAATGGTGCCCGCAAATGGGGTGCAGGGAAGCGAGAGGCATTGTCTTCAAGCCAGCGCCTCTTGCTTTGGGAGGAAAAAATCCCCCGGCATCAGGGACTTTTTTAAAAAATCAAAAATAAATAAATAAAAGTTTTTAAAAAAAACGGGTGCATGGGGAAGCAAACGCCTGTCAGCTGATGGGGGGAAAAAAAGCCCCGGCATGGGGACTTTAAAAAATAATAATAATAAAGAAAAAATGCATAGTTGGCACAATAAATTAAAGAAAAAATAAATAAAATAAAAACAACCCCAACTGGGCCCTGGGCCCCACGTGGTCGGCACTGGAATTTTTTTTTAAAAAAAATTAAAAATGCCGTCCTCAAACAGGGTGCGGGGAAGCAAGAGGCACTGGCTCCAAGCCAGCACGCCTCAGCTGTAAAAATAAAGCCCTGGGAAAAATAAAAAATTACAATTTTTGAAAAAATTAAAAAGCGCCGACCTGGCCTGGGAGTGGCGCAGAAACAAAAAGTTTTTAAAAAGTAAAAAAGAATCAAAATGAAATGAAATGAAATACGAAATGATTTTTTTAAAAAAAATTCATTTCGTATTAACGCAACAAAATGGGGGAGGGGAGAAAATAATAACAAATGAAATGCCATTTTAGCGTCTCATGCCCATCTGTACCAGAAACCCATGTTTCAGAAGTGTAGTCTTTTTAAATTGTTGCTTCACAGGTAGCAAGACACAGATTTCCATGGCACCATACAGGCTATAACAGGCCAAACGAGCTATAGCTTTGGCTTTTTGAGGACAACTGTCCTCTGGAATAGAATGCCATGTGATCTGCTTGGCAAAACGTGTGCTGCAATAGAGGTTTTAATCTGTCCATGTGCCTTACGGCTGCTTGTTATCAGTTATTAATTTGGAATTACCAGCCAGACCTCAGGCTGCAGGGCACTGGTCCAGATCAATGGCTGCTTGGTGGAGGTCGAAAACACCCAAGCTACATAACGTACATAATGATCTGAAGTTTAGATGTAAAGCTTGTCAGAGGGAATGAATGGCATCTGTTCTTCATCACCATCCAGCATAACTTTGTCCCTCTTGGGTCCCTTTCTCTTTAGCTAATTGAGGCCAACAACACCTCATGTCAGCAGCACAATGCAGATACGCTATCAACTCTTTTCAGTGGGCTCTCTGTTTTTTGCAGGTTCCCGGACTGTGATGAGCCATACCCTCGTCTTGTCGATCTGAATGCCGCCGGGGAGCCCACGGAAGACGTGCCAGTGGCAGTGCGAAGAGACTATGGATTTTGGTGCCCCCAAGAGTTGAAAATAGACCCCGATCTAGGCTACACATTTCTGCGGGTACGGGACTGCTCCCCTCCTTGTCCAAATATGTATTTCAGACGCGAAGAGCTTTCCTTTGCGCGATACTTCATTGGCGTGATCTCTATCGTCTGCCTCTCGGCCACCTTGTTTACTTTCTTGACTTTCTTGATTGACGTCACACGGTTCCGCTATCCAGAGAGACCCATCATCTTCTACGCCGTCTGTTACATGATGGTGTCCCTCGTTTTCTTTATTGGCTTTTTGCTAGAGGACCGTGTGGCCTGCAACGCCTCTAGCCCCACCACGTTCAAAGCCTCCACAGTGACCCAGGGCTCTCATAACAAAGCGTGCACCATGCTTTTCATGGTGCTCTACTTCTTTACCATGGCTGGGAGCGTCTGGTGGGTAATCCTCACCATCACCTGGTTCTTAGCAGCTGTTCCAAAGTGGGGGAGTGAGGCCATTGAGAAGAAAGCCTTGCTTTTCCACGCCAGTGCATGGGGCATCCCTGGAACCCTGACCATCATCCTCCTGGCCATGAATAAAATCGAGGGGGACAACATCAGCGGTGTGTGTTTTGTCGGCCTGTATGATGTGGATGCTTTGAGGTACTTTGTCCTTGCCCCCCTCTGCCTCTACGTGGTGGTTGGAGTCTCTTTGCTGCTTGCGGGCATCATCTCCTTAAATCGGGTTCGTATTGAAATTCCTTTAGAGAAGGAGAACCAGGACAAACTGGTGAAATTCATGATTCGGATTGGCGTCTTCAGCGTTCTCTATCTCGTTCCTCTCTTAGTTGTGATTGGCTGCTATTTCTATGAGCAGGCTCACCGAGGTGTGTGGGAGACAACATGGATACAAGAACGGTGCAAAGAATATCACATACCCTGCCCTTACCAGGTGAGTCGGCCTGTCTCCTTCTTGACAGTACACTCTTGTTTGTTTCCCCGCAGCAAAAAAACACAGCTCAGGATCAGCACCTTGGCACCATTTTGCTGCCTTTGTTTTGCAGAAATGTGGACATAACCAGATCAACAAGAGGAAGAAAAGGAAGCCTGTAAAAGGGTGGGGGGGGGAGCAGAACATGATGCAGAGAGTGTAGGCTCTGGAAGGAGTAACTTTCAACGGAAGTGCAATCAGGCAGACTTTTTAATCTTTAAGGACTAGCGCATGGGCACTGAAGCCAGCAGGCCATTGATGACTAGAGATGCGTAATTATGCAGTAGAGAAGGTTGTTTTGTTTCGGAAGGGGACCGTTTCCGAAACGAAACATACCAGCACAGCACAGCGCAGTCCCACCCTTTGGAACAAAATCAACCATTGTCTTACCTTGCTTTACCTAGTGCAGGGCAAAACTCCAGCCCATCATCTTTCCTTCTCCCTGGCGCTAGCCAATCAGGAGCTGTGCAATGACACGCATCATCCCACCTCCCTGTCTGATTGGCTAGTGCCAGGGAGAGGGAAAGATGACGCGTCAGAGGCTGCTTCCTGGTTGGAGTTTCGCGCCATGCGAGGTAAAGCAAGGTAAAACAGTGGCTGATTTTGTTCCAGAGGGTGGGGCTGTGTTCCAAATGCCAGCTGTGCTGGCATGTTTCGTTTTGGAACATGTCCCCTTCCAAAACGAAACGCCCATATCTAGTATGCAGGGTTGTGTCTGTTCATCCTTCAGATGAACAGGAGGTTGGTGGTTCCCACCCCAGTTCTTCCAGTGGGAGCCCATGCAGAGGCAGCACCCCAGTCCTGACTCCAGGTGCTGCCTGTGAGTGGGCTCCAGAGGATGTGGGGCTGGGGAAGTACCGCAGTCTGTCTGTCCAAATGACAAACCAACACGAACCAACAAATTGGCAGTTTGTGCCCATCTCTAATAATCACAGAACAGGATGTTCAAAAGCAGTAATGCTGATTTTATCCAATATCTTACATTTACTAAGCACTGAGCAAAAGTAAAAAAAGAAGGCAATCGCTGCCTCCAAGTTTACAGTCTAAAAGATGTGGTATGAAAGGAAAAAGACTGTCCTTGACACTCGTTTCTATATTTTTTCAGAGAAGAAGTGCCATAGTATATAATCCAATGTACTTAAGTCTATAGAGAGAACTGATGTAGCTTCCTTGTTTGTGATGACCTCTGGTCTTTAGCTGATAAATAAGGATGATAACATTCCTGCTTAGCAAAAGGCAAAAGCATCTGCTGATCTAATGAGATGTCCCTGTCTGCCTTGTGCCGTTCTTTACTTTCGCATCCTTTAAAAAAAAAACAGACTTTAACAAAACTGTAGCATGCTTCTGTATCTACACACTAATTGATTCCTAGGAATGACAGGAAGCAGGCCCTTCACATCCAAATCTGTTCTGACAGATCCTTTCCCCAAATCCATGTTCTAGCAAAACTCTTCTTCAGCCAACCAAAATGTCGTGAAATTCCCTGCTCACTTTTGAGTTCGGGAACTCTTCATCAGGCACGATGATGAGGGGAGGGGAGGGGGAACAGGGGCTGTAGGCATTTGGTGTTAGAGCAGAGTGGTGTACTCTTATTTCTAAGGATGCAGAGGGGAAGAAGTGCTGCGTTTCTGCCTGAAGAGACCTTGCTTTCATTGGGAGGACGAAAGCAATACATGTTGAATCCCTATTTTGCAAAACACTGTTTTTCTCCATTGTGACCGTGAAGCGAAAAAGGCCATTTTGCATGAGAGAGAGAGAGAGAGAGAGAGAGAGAGAGAGAGAGAACGGTCATGCCTGAGGTTCCCAGCTTGGTTTTGCGTGTATGCACAGTGCCATGGGTCTCAGGGACACGCCCCTCAACCCTCTTCATCCCTGTAGCGAAACACATGTTTGTCTCCTTGAAGTTTCACCTGCTCCTGGTTTAATCTTTTTCCTGGTTTCTTTCATAGCCTGCTTTGCTCCAGCTTAATGAGATCAAATCTTCCCAGTTACGTGAGATGCACTGAGAGGAGGAAATATCAGATTCCTTTCCATAATATTAACGCTGGGTGTGGTGAACACATATCGCTGTGTAACAAAGCACTGGATGGGTGCTTACCCACACTCCCATTAGAAGTTCCGTCAGCAGGCCTGTTTTGAAAAGAACAGATTAATTATAGCTGTTTACTCACTGAAAGCCTAATGAGCAGAACACAGTAAACTCCAATGCTCACGGGGAGCCAAAAGGGTGCGTGTGATGGAGAGACATGTGAAAACGTGCAAGCTGTCATGTTTTGACATTAGACTGGAAATTGTGCTGTTTTCTCGTGATGTCCTTTCGCATTCAGAGCAACTTGCATGTTCTTACCAAGAATATATACGTGCCTTGGAACTGGGGTCTGTTTCGGGATTTTGAAGGACATTGTTTGGGCCTCTCAGATGGCCGCAGGATTGTGACAGGAAATGCCAGTGTAGTAGTAGCAGATTGCCTTCAGCCAGGCTGCTATAGTTGCAGAAGGTCTGAGCAACGACCTGTGGTCTTAGACGATCCAAATATGCAACCCCGGCATCCTAGTCGCTTCCTGTTTTCCCCTCCCTCTTGTCATGTTTTTTTTTCAGGAGGAAAAAAAAGAACATCCTCAGAATCCCCCCCCCCCCGGTATTCTCCTGGAGGCACATGGGGCAATCCCAGCTCACATCTGTTAAGCAAATAGTTATTTTAAAAATTAAAAATTATTCTTGGCTGATAGAGGAACCAAGGGCCTTTTCCAATTTGAAAGTCAGGAATGTTTATTTTATTTTATTAAAATGGCTTGGGAGTGAAGGAGCAAGTTAGGCAATCCAGAGTACCGGGATAAGAGCGTGCAGCCCCTGCGCCCGTCATAAGAACCTAAGAAGAGCCCTGCTGGATCAGGCCAAAAGTCCATCTAGTCCAGCTTCCTGTATCTCACAGTGGCCCCACCAAATGTGTCCGGGAGTGCACAAGACTAGATCTCTGTCTCCTGATACCACTCCCCTGCATCTGGTCCTTGAAGTATCCCGATTTTAAACCTGGGGATTACACATTCCCATCATAGTTTGTAACCTGTGATGGACTTCACCTCCAGGAATCTGTCCAATCCCCTTTTGAAGGCATGCAGGCCACATGCCATCACCACCTCCTGTGGCAGGGAGTTCCACAGACTAACACTCTGGGTAAAAAAATATTTTCTTTTGTCCTCACTCTCCCTACCCTCGGTTTGAGTGGATGTCCCCTAGTTCTGGTATTTTGTGAGAGGGAGATGAGCGTCCCTCTGTCCACTTTACTTATGCCCTGCATTATTTTGTAGATCTCAATCATATTCCCCCCTCAGGCGCCTTTTTTCCAGACTAACCAGCCCCAAATGTTTTAGCCTTTCCTCATAAGGGAGGTCCCCCAGCCCAGGAATCATTTTAGTCAATACTCCAAGCTTGAGTATTCTGGATTTGGAACGCTTTGTTCCAGGCCTTCACTCGGTTACCAAGCTCACTTGGGTGTCCTGGGTGCTCTTCTCGGTATGATTGGACCTGGTGAAATGCCACTTGGAGGGCCATGCATATTTTTGCTAGCTCCATGCTGAAACCGAGGACACAGTAAGTATTCAGTAACGTTTGTAACATTATTGTGATCATTGCATCAGCTGTTTATACATGTGGTTGTCACTTGCTGCCAACTTTTCAGCCCGCGGTGCTCCACTGCTCATCCCTGCTTCTGCTCTGAAATCCTTCATATATTGTAGCACCCTTGACTGCAGATTCTATCGCAGTGGTTCTCAACCTGTGGCCCCAGATGTTCCTGGACTGCAACTCCCAGAAACCCCTTCCAGTACAGCGAGTGGTGGAGGCTTCTGGGAGTTGCAGTCCAGGAATATCTGGGGACCCACAGGATGAGAACCACTCCTATAGAGATTTCCCAGCCATTGCAGGTACCTTTTATTTCTGCTTCTCACCTGATGCTAAGCAGGAGGTGCAGCTTGGAGAGGGATGCAGGTAGAGCAGCTCCATTCTCATTTTCTTTGGGAGTATCTATTTAAAATATTTTTACCCCTCCTTTCTCCTTAAAAGTGCCCTTGTTATTCTTAGAATGCTCTCCTACCAATAAATAAATAAACCAAAAAACAACCAGGCTCCTCCCCTGGTTAGCTGTAGGCCTAATGCGAAGCTTTGGCTGAAAGTAATTTGTTAAAATAGGAAAGCAAGACAATGTTGACTGTTAATTGCAGCTGGCAGTTCTATAGAGTCAAATTTACCTAGGGAGGAGGACTAGTTGGAAGCACACTGTGATCTCCCTGGGCCTGCTAACAGACATCAGGCGTTCCGAGCTTGGAAATTTAACTTATTCTTTGACTGGAACTCTTGTGGTCCCTCAGCCATGTTGGCCTGGGTTGGGATGGGTGGGATTCTGGGACCGATAATTTTTTTGGGGGGAAAAATACTTCTATTTTCTGGAAAGCTGTCTGAGACCACTGTGTGTTTTTGGCCAGCAGGGCCTTGGGAATATTGATTCAAGGAATTTTGCCAGGGGTGAATTAGGTGTAGGAACTCTGTCTGAGTGTTTCCCGTCTTGCTCTGAAGATATATGATTGCTGCTACTTTTCTCGCCTGAGGCAATCTCAGGAGGAAAAATTGGAACGGATCCAGGTTGTCCTTCAGCTTCACTTGTGAAATAAAACAGCCAGGACCACAAACTTCTTGGTGGTTAGTCTTAGCCGTTTTGCTGTTTGGAAAAGAAGCCGCACTTTGGAATTGGGATGTACGTTTCTAGAAGTTCCGGGGCATCACTCTTCATTTTTAGCGGCTGTCTAGCTTGCCCTCCTTCTGCCATGTGTGCAGCAGCAGGGAAGAGGGGAGCGGAGGGGCAGACCGCAACAGCCTCTGCATTTCTACAAGGCTTTTTATCCCTTCCTATCAAGTGGGGTCAACCGTCATTTCATTGTCGTGCCCCCGCTTGGCGGCTCTCGCATGTCATTATCGCCACTTTCTGCTTCAGAGCAACAAGTGACGCTGAGGGTGGCTGACAGGTGGCCACCAAAGCCTACAGAGGCAGGTGCTTGGGAAGCTTCCTCGGTGGCATTTTGCAGAGAATCCAGATCCTTTCTCTTTCGAGTGGCTGGCCGAAGGAAAGGCAAGCAAGGCTGAAGCTCAGGAATGTTTAAAAGTGTGCTGCTTATCTGCCACCCTGTAGTGCTGGGAGCTCAGTTTCGTTATGCAGGCTACACATTGTAAATGTAGGATGTGAAATGTCCATTTCTGGGCACCATTCAAAGTGCTGGTTGTCACCTATAAAGCCCTATAAATGGCTCAAGCACTGGCTGTTTCAAGGACTGCATCTCCCATTATAAGCCTGCCCAGGTGTTTTAGATCATCAGAGGAAAGTTTTGTCTTACTCCCGTCATTCTCACAGGTACATCTGATAGGGACATGGGAGAGGCCCTTCTGTGTTGTTGCTCTCAGACTTGGAACTGCCTCCCACTGGAGGCCAGGCTGGCCCCGTCTTTGCTGTCCTTCCACAAGGAGATGAGGATCATTCTCTTCAGAGAGGTTTCTCCTCGGCAATTGCCTGCCTGAGTGGAATTTTTAAATAGATTGTATTCTCGAAGGCTTTCCCGGCCAGGATCTGAGAGCTGTTTGCCCATGTTCTGGAGTTTTTCTTCCTGACATTTTGCCAGTCACTGTGGCCGGCATCTTCAAAGGGCAAGAAGCTCAGGGAACTAGGACTTCTGTCTGTGCTCTCTATCTTTAAGAGAACTGTTTAAATAGATTGTTGTGCCTTCCTGCTTTGAATGTGTTTGGGGGGGTGTTGCTTTTGTTTACCAGTTTTTAGTGCAGTATTTGATGCTTTCTAGTATTCTAGTTAGCTCCATAGAGAGATGACTACTGTTGAGTGTCATCATGCCACCATTTTACCTAACTTGCTAGTTTTACTTACTGCCTCATCATTAGCAGTGTTGGAGTAATAACAGATCCTACAAAAACCTTGGCCCAGCTGGCCCAGCTGGTAGTACCTCCTAAGAGTCCCTTCCCAGGGTTACAGGAGAAGATGGTCAACGGTTTTGAAGGTAGAAGTGTAACGGCAGATAAAACAGAAAAACCATCTTCTAGGAGAAGCCAAACTCTGATTTTAAACCTCCACTGCCTTGTGGCTATATTCTGGAAAAGGCTTCAGGAGTTAATCTCAAGGCAAAATCCGGAGTCCCGTAGGCAGCTCATGACTGTGTACAATCATATTCTGGTAAGTCCTGCAACACAGCTGGAACTAATTGTATCAGCTCTGCCATTCCATTAGACTATTCCAACGACATGGAGCGGGTTTTTTTTCATGCTGCTTAGCTAACAGTTTTAACCTCCATATTAATCTACCCAGGCCTTGTGCTCTGAAGAGACCACTTCAGCTTTGCATGCAGTCTGGAAACAACACGGAATCTGTACAGAGCACAATACCATAATCTCGAGACTGAACAATGCGATGGGCAGGGGGTTACTGTATTCTAAAAATGAAACCATCTGGTTGTAAATATTAAGATTAAAACAACTCCAGCAAAATGAGTCTTTATGTAGAAAATCATGATTTAAATCGAGCCTTGCTGACTAGTGATGAATCTCTCAGAGATCTACTGAAGACCCGACATACCAGAATGTCGCAGGCGCACTCACTTCGGGTGGCCACACCCAGAGAAGCTCGGAAAGCGGTCACCCGCAACCGAGCCTTCTCTGTGGCTGGTCCTGTGCTTTGGAACCATCTCCCGAGTGAGTTGCGCCTTGCACAGTCCCTGCCAGCCTTCAAAAAAGCCTTAAAGACCTGGCTCTTTCACGAGGCCTTTGGCGACCTCTAGTTTAATTTTTTTTTCTTTCCTGTATTTTCGTTCCGCCTTCTTGCCAGATAATTCTTATTGTATTTTTATTTTTATTTTTATTCTAATTTTTTTCTTTTATTATTATTATTACCTTATTGTTATTTTCTTTTTGTCATTGTATTGTTGATTGTTATTATTGTTCATGTTGTAACCCGCCCAGAAGACGGGCAGTATATAAATAATAAAATAAATAAATAAATAAATAAATAAAAATAAATCATGATTTAAATCAAATCCACCCTGCCCCTCACCCAGAGTGTCTCCTCCTGCCCATCTCCTCTCCTGCACCTGCATCCTCCCTCCATCTTGTGCAGCAGACACAGGCTTAAAATGAGCCTTCCCCTGCCACCCGGGAGGCCCTTTTCTCGGCCTTAATTGCTCAGCCAAGAGTTGCTGATTGGGAGGGGTCACAGTCTGCCGCAGGGGTTAAGCCTTCCTAGCTCCAAGCTGCCCCTGCCATGAGTGTTTCAATTAGGCTTGAAAATAGACCCCTTTTGTCACCAAGAAAAGTCCCCCCCCCCATAAGTTTCATGGCTCCATGGGGAGCAGCACATGCGTGGAGGGGCCTGGGCTGACCAAGAAAAGCCTCAGAAGCTGCATCTGGATGCCTGCCATGCAGCTGCTTGTTTGGGATCTCAGCAAACTCTGTAATAAGTGGGCCATGGGGTGGTATAGGTAACGGTAAAGGTTTCCCCCACGCTTGCGTGCTAGTCGTGTCTGACTCTCGGGGCGGTACTCATCTCTTGTATTCAAGACGAAGAGCCAGTGTTGTGCAAGTCCGTGGCCACGTGGCCGGCATGGCTGCAAGGAAACACTGCTTTACCTTCCCGCTTTTTATGGCAGCACCTATTTATCTGCTTGCATTTAAATGCTTTTGAACTGCTACGTTGGCAAGAGCTGGGGTTAACGGTGGGAGCTTGCTCCGCTACGTGGCACCCGGGATTCGAACCGCTGAGCTGCCGACTTTGTAGCAGACAGTTTTCAGTGCTCTAGCCCGCTGAGTCACCACACCCTATTACCTTGAAGCCATTGCCTGCCTGTACTTCTGGTTGGAGCCTGGGAAAGGTACAGTTTTCAGCTACAGTTTCAAAAGTCTCCTAAGCCATGCTTGCTGGAACTTTGTGGAAGCAATAATCAAAAAAAAAAAAAAAAGAGTAACATTTCCATGCTCTGTTTATCTTGGCATGCCTACTGGCTGAAGGAAGTATTTTTCTTTTAGTTAAGAGACCTTTATTGGCATTAAAACAACAGACAAGTTACTGGTACAGTTTAAAAGCAAAACCAGGAACAAATAGGTAATAGTTCTGATATAATCAACTACAGTGGTACCTTGTATAAAGGAATTAATTCGTTCCAAATGAAATTATGTTAAGCAAATTTTCCTTTATACAAATTCCCATAGGAATGCATTAAAAACAGAGTAATCCCATTTTTATGTTGTATGGATTCTCCCCATAGGCAATTATGTTAAGCAAATTCCCCGTATCTCCAGAATTTGTTATGTTGTACAAATTTTATGTTATACAAGCTGTTTGTTATACAAGGGTCCACTGTAATAGTGAAAACAGAAGAGGGAGGAGAGGAGAGCCCAGGGCGCTGAGTTGCTAAAACTCTGGAAGCAAAAGTTGCCACCTCCTCCAGAAAGAAGGTGACATGTGTGGAGAGAAGAAACTTAAGCCTCCTTGAGTCTTTAAGTATTAAAGGATGCCGAAAAACCTGGCTTTCTATCTACCTCTTCTTTTGTGGCATGACTTAAATTGTCTCAATTTAAAAGCCATCCATCTGGACTTGGGCGGCCACCTCTCATTCTAAAGATGGGAACGAAAGCCATTCAACTGACCTTTGTCTTTTGCCCACAGCTGTCGTTTTGGGGCATCTTTTGGAGGAACTTACAGACTTGCAGACAGTTGCCTCATGTTTACTCCTGCCTTCTCTTTTTAGGTCACGCAGATGAGTCGCCCAGACTTGATCCTGTTTTTGATGAAGTACCTAATGGGCCTCGTCGTGGGGATCCCCTCCGTCTTCTGGGTCGGCAGTAAAAAGACCTGCTTTGAGTGGGCCAGTTTCTTCCACGGGCGCAAGAAAAAAGAGTGAGTTCTGACACGCCAACCGTGGCACTGCAGCAGGTGGGAAGAGCCAGACAAACACTGCAGTAGGAGTCGAGGCTTTCCTCTCCACTTGAAACGGACGTCAGCAGTTTTGCTACCAGTGCTTTGCCAGTGTTGCCCTACAGTTGCCCTCTATCTTTTTCCAGCATCTTCCGGTTTATAAGTCACATGTTCTTGTAAACAGGGGAGGACATATGCCAGGACAGAGAGGCAGCCCCCACCTCTCAGGGGTGCCTGGATGTGGCTGCAAGATGTCCTTCCTTCCTCCCAGGGGATGCTGTTGGAAGCAAAAACTTAAGGGGGAGTGGACCTCGGTGCCCTGCCATAACACACCTAGGCAAGATTAGCAAAACTAGAAGGTATCACACATAGTCTAGTTTTGCTTTTGTTTTAATGGCTGCATGGCTCCGAATCTCTTTTTTTACTCCAGGCAAGATTGTAGGAGAGCATACGGGTGTTGTCAAGGGAACTTGCTTTGAGTTCCCATACCAGGATTTCTTTCAGTTATTGCCACGCATAAGAGGCAGAGGATGGGTTAGGCAGGCAAGCAAAAAGAGCAACGTGGTCTTCCTTCAGTTCCCTGTTTTTTTAGTCTCGTTCCTATTATGTCCCAGTCTATCAGCCACTTTTCCTCTGAGCTACCTACTACCTGCAGCATCTTTAACTACTTGGTATTTAGTGCTCATCGTTTCGTTGAGGTTTCATTCCACCCAAATGGGCAGCCTTCTTTTCCTCCTAGAATTTGGACCTCAAGCATTCTGTTCACTCAGCAGTCACAGTGTTCATGAACCCGTTCAGTTGATTGGCGTTGGAAGTATATTGGAAGTTCTCACCAAAATTTAAAATATTTTTTCACCTGGCATGGTATTCTGTTAAATTGGCAGTTTAGTATAGGATTCGGACCCTGACCCCAGACCACATTCCAGCTTGCAAAAGCAAGACTATAGAAAGAGTCTAGGACAGTGATGGCAAACCTTTTAAAGACCGGGCGCCCAAATTGCGATTCAAAACCCCACTAATTATTTGCAAAGTGCCAATACAGCAATTTAACCTGAATACAGGTGGCTGTGAAGGGGCGATGTCAGGTGCCCACAGAAAGGGTTCCGAGGGTCACCTTTGGCACCTGTGCCATAGGTTCACCAACACTGGCCTAGGATGACTTTAGCAGCTTGAGGTAAAGAGGTGCCAACCAAAAGATCTCTCTGCATGTGTCTCTCATTAAGTCATCCATTCATTATTTAAAATATTTTCACACACATCTCTTTCCCACAAAGAAAGGATCCAAGGCACCTTGTATTCTTAAAACACCACATTAAAGCTAAAAACAGTTATTAAAATACTAAATAAATTAATAACATTTTATAAAAACATTAGTTAAAGCATTGCTAAAACAGTTTTAGAAGCAGCAAATTTTTTGCAAGCAGGCTCATTTTAAATCCTCTCCTGAAGAGAAAGGTCAGCTTGCGGATAGACAACAAAGATGGGGCCACCCTAGCCTTTTGTTGGGGAGGGAGTTCCAGGGTCCAGGGGCACCAGCAGGGAAGTCCCTCCCCTATCTGCCCTCCAGATGCACTTGTGAAGTTGGCGGGACCAAGAGAAAGGCCTCTCCTGATGGTCTTGACATCTGGGCAGGCTCATAGAGGGAGATGACATCCATTTGCCAACTGTGAGAGTGACATTCTGGGATGTCCATCTTGTTGGTAATACAATTTCCCTCTTTTTTTCAGGGCCTAGGGCAGTTTCAGCCTTACTGTCAGGAGGCCTAGATTGCACCCAGCATGCCCGACTAAAGACCACTCAGTTAGTTTAGAACATAAGAAGAGCCTGTAACCTGTTTTTGCAATTGTGTTTTGTGATGGCCACGCGGCTCAAACCCTTTTACAATAAAAACAGGCACCCCCAGTTCACAGTGGTGGGTAATCGGCAAGATTTCTTTACTGCCCGACCTTCTCTCCACACTGTATCATGTTTGCTGCTGTATCATGTCTTTCTGCTGGCAAAATGACCAGGCTTGACTGTTTATTCCGTAGGGCTGTGAATGAGAGCCGGCAAGTGCTTCAGGAACCTGACTTTGCCCAGTCGCTCTTGCGGGACCCCAACACCCCCATCGTCCGCAAGTCCAGAGGCACCTCCACCCAGGGGACCTCCACCCACGCCTCTTCCACCCAGCTGGCCATGATGGATGACCAGCGGAGCAAGGCCGGCAGCGTCCACAGCAAAGTCAGCAGCTACCACGGCAGCTTGCATCGGTCAAGAGACGGCAGGTGAGGAAACTGGAACCTAGTTCTGCTGAGACGTACGCAGCGAGGTGCATGCTGACCTCAAAGCAGAGCTTAGCCCGGCTGTCTCCACATAGATTGATGCCTGCCTCCCCCCAACCCTGGAAGTACGGAATTTCAACTCCCATATGGCCAGGGCTGACTCTTGTCCCCACGTCAGGAGGACCCCCAGCTCAAATTCAGAGTTCTTAGAGCCAAACCCTACATTGTGGGAAATACAGATTTCTTCTTGTTATTGTGTTTGCCCTCCGTGCACCTAAGGAATAAGAGGGGCAAAAAAAAGGATGCAGGGTTGTAGTTGTAATGATTGAATATTTGATACGTATTTTGTTCCTGCTTTATAGGTCCTAAATCTTTTACACGTAATCGCTTTTTAATGCTTTGTTTGCCTTTTATATATCCTTATCCTATAAATGTTGTAAGCCACCTCGAGTCCCTTAAACAGGGAGAAAGATGGTATGCAAGTGGACAAAAGGAGGGTTGTGTTTATTTCCCGATGGCCCAGCGCACAATGAAAGGAAGTGGATTTGCAAAATGCGTGCGTTAAGATAAACAGACTTCGGTTCCTTCTTGAGAGGGCTCTGCTTCTAATGACGTGCTCAATGTATTACATGGCTCTGTTCTAACTGGAAGCGCCTTGAGGATGAAGGAGAGAACCTCTCTGTGTGTCGAGACTGCATCCTCCCTAGCTGCTTTTCCGACTTAGAGACAGACCTTTTGAGGGCGAGGGATTGTCGCCGGTTGGGGTGGGGTGGGTGGGAGTCCATACCCTCTTGCCTGTGTGACTGAAGCCGTTGAGTCTTTATGAATTAGGTATACCCCCTGCAGTTACCGTGGGATGGAAGACCGACTACCTCATGGCAGCATGTCCCGGCTGACGGACCACTCCAGGCACAGCAGCTCTCACCGACTCAACGACCAGTCCCGTCACGGCAGCACCAGGGACCTCAGTGGCAACCCCGGGACTCACATTACCCACGGCACCAGCATGAACCGGGTGATTGAAGAGGACGGGACGAGCGCTTGACCAGCAGCGCTTCACTCTCCTCCCTCCCATTTACAACTACCTATGCACAGTTTTAATACCAACGGGACGACAGAGCTCAGCATTACCCCTCTTTATCAGGTACTAACTCTCTACCACAGGACCACCTTTTGGGCTCTGCCTTCCCCTCCACACCCACACCTCTCGCCAGCGTTTTCTCAGAAATCCTTGCCTCTCAAAAGCTGACGGATCGAGCCCGCAAGCGAACTCGCCTTCTAACTCCTCGCTCTGACTTTATTTATTTGCCCATGTTCGTGATCAGCCGCACTAACCTTTTTTTTTTAGGGTTATTTGTTACCAATATTTTCCCTGTGCTTCTATATATAAATGGCAAATGATGAAAGTCCCCCCCCCCAAAAAAAGTAGCAGAAGATAGATGGTTTTTATTTAGGAGGAGAAGATTTTCCCTGTAGTCTCTGACTAGATAATAAATTAGTTTGTAGTTCACATGCACCCCAGAGGGTGGGCTGCATTTAAAAAAAAAAACACTGTACAAAGGGCATTTGTAGGGAACCAGCGGGAGACTTGGGGCAATTACACTGGAAACGCAGCCGGAGGAGAATGGGCCGGGAGGCTCTGCAGAAGGGGCCCCCGTGGCTTGTAACTGAAAGGGCTCCTCTTGGCTGCAGGGGGAGGGAGGGAGGGAGGGAGGGAGAGTGAGTGTGAAAGCTTGGCCCGTAGCTCCTTCTATTGTCTGTATTTTTGTAGAAAATTTCCCAAATTTATTTTGATTTACACAGGGAATGGAGGAGTATTGAGTGGGAAGCAATTTGCCCCAGATTAAATCCGCTCTCTCCCTTAGTACCCTCTGTGAATATCAATGAACGAGATTATCTGTTTGTTTAGTTACCTTTCCCCCCCTGTCCTTATGGACATTATGGAAATATAGCGCATGTGCATGCACACACATACACACACACAAAGAGCCCCCACTCCTGACCCCTTTCAGCCTCAGTGCCTTGAGCAGCTCCTGCTGTATCTAGGGCATTCCCTGGAGAGGAGGGGTTAATGGGTGGCTATATCAAAATGCCAAGGAAGACTGGGTTGGCATTTGGGGAGGGGAAGGGCAACTGGACCCATGAGGTCCACTGGATCATCGGCCAGCCTTTTAAATGGAGAGCGTTGACAGAGACTTGCAGCGGCCATTAAAGGCAAAATGATTTCTTGGCTGCTTCATATCCGGAGTTTAAGGGATGCAGGTAGGAGATGGCAGAACAGATTGGGTTCCTCCTCTCAGAAAGGGTTCAAAACATGGTCACGGGCAGGGATTTTTTTTATTTTAAAAAAACACCACTTCAATTACCCCTTGTAAATGGTGATTAGGGTCTTACAACCTTGGGGGTGCTGTAGAGCAAAAACCCCTCACACTCTCCATTCAGGGATGAGGGGTGCACAGAGGATGGCCCAAGCATTTCTTATCCTGGACACCCGTGCTTCGCCGTATGGGGCAGGTGCCATTATCCTCCTGCTAGGAACGGGAGACGCCTGAAGTCTAGCGTAAGCACTGGCAAGGTAAACATTCCTACTGACCTAGTTATAGTGGGCTGTGCAACACTGGATTCCAGGATTGCCGAGGTGCAGCGAGGCATCCGCTCCCTCCTTGAACAAGGGGCATGAAAATGCACGAACACTTGTGTGCAGATACCGTGTGAGGACGATGCTGTGTCTGGACACGGACCTTGGGCGTAGAAAACTTGTTGTGGGACTTGAGATTCCAAAAACTGCAGCACAACTTGAAGGGACATGAAACTTGGGGTTCCCATAGCGTATTACAGACTGCTTGGGAAGTTCACTTCTTTTCGCGAACAATTTAGGGTAAAGAAAGGGGAGTCTTAGTCTTAACATTAAGCTTCCTGCCAGGTACACCATAGGCTCTTTGCATGCACCTCTAATAATTCTTTGGACCCTGGCCGAGCATGAGGCTGTTGGTTCCCTCCTTGCTTCTTTTTTTCAAAGCTATTCAGGACTCAAAAAAACAAAAACAAAAAAACAGGACGACATGGCATGCACACAACCAGAACTGCTGGTTGTCGATTCCTGGCCTGTTTGTGCTTAGGACCAATTGTTCACCCAGTGAGGCAGAGTGGCCATTATATAGGGCCCGGTGACAAACCAGGTGTGACTTCATCATTCTTCACCCCCTGTGAATGATATGCAAACGGATAACTCAGATATGCAAATATAAGGCCCTTAGGGACAGCGTCGGCCACATGGCTTGATGTAAGCTTGATTTTTCTAAGGCAGCTATTGGCACAAGGTGGACATGTGGCCCATAAGGAAGCACTGGTATTTTTGTGTGTGTTGTTTTTTTAAAACCTACCTCACTCGCTGTAACACCGCTGCTGGGAAATGTACATTAGTTCTCTCGTTTCTCCTGGCTGTCACCCTCTGGATCCGTGTCTTGATTTTGGCATGAAATGGAAACTACCTGACCGCCCACAGCAACAACAAAGTATGCCTGCAACCTGTGGACTACAAGGAATTGAAATTCGTCTCTTTCTGTCCTTATTACCATCCTAGCCCCCAATATAAAAGACAGTGCCCCCAGGGAAGAGAAAAATCTGTTTTACTCACAAAAGGTACCAAAGCAATTTTGACTAATTTATATATTTTTCCGTGCTTTTTCTAGCACTGTTAAAAAAGAAAGAAAGGGGGATAACACGGCAGTTGCAATGAGAATACGATTGCACGGCAACAATTTAGAAATGAAAATGGCTTCTCCTAAGTGGCTATCTGCATGTCAAGAGAAGCCACCATTAAGCATTCCCTGCAAATAGCTACTTCAGAAATTTTAAGGTGAATCAGACAGAAAAGAGAGCTAAAGCTCTTTTCCCCACCTTCCACAGTACAGCAGAGGTTCAGGCGTTTCCACAACTGGGATTCTATCTCAAGAATGCATTGCATATTATTCCGTTCAGCTGTCCCCCCCCTTCCCAGTTTGGCCCCAAGACAGACAAACTGCATCTGTCCAACTATATTTTCTTTGTCTTGCCCGTAAAGCTGTTTCGGAGATTCAGACTTTGCTTGTAGCAGAACTGGTGGTGAAAAGAGAGGTTTCTCACTGGGGAAAACATCTGCAGCATTTGGAAAGGAGCTGAGAGTTTTCATAAGACCGGCAGGTTCCCAATCCCCTCCCCAGCTCTGCATTTTAAGATCTTTTGTGGAAAGGAGAAACTGCTTCCCCAAGAGGTTTAAAACACACTTGAGGGGGACAATCTGGACTGGACAGGAATTGGGGGGGGGGGGGCGCGGTATCCCGTCTCTAGCATCAGCAGTTGTGAGTGATAAGGGATGCAACCCTTCTGCCTGTTTCTAACCGTTTTTGATGGAATGTCCAGAAGAACCATACT
>JAHTLZ010000074.1:3070945-3095798 GCA_023846285.1 Phrynocephalus versicolor | reverse complement strand
GCCTGTATAAATAATGTTTACGTGTTGCTTTTTCTTGCTTCTTTGGTGGAGCTGAGATGCTTTTAAGTGAAACTACTGTGAAAGATAAAGACCCCTGCAATCCGTTGCTCGAGAAGACCCACAGCATTAACTAGAAGGAGTTTTTTTGGAAGGTGTTTTCCTGAGGGTTGTGTTAACAAATGACCCTTTGAAGAGACTTCCCAGCCTCTTCAGACAATCTGCCTGCTTTTTTCTCCAAACCCCAAAGTCGCTGGCCAAGTTTGCATTTAATTTCCACGGCATAAGTTGCTGGATACATTTTTTAAAAAATCAGTATTTTTTTTTCTTTTTCTTTCTTTTGCTATGCTCAGATTAAAGGTAGGAAACAGGTGTGTGTGCTCCAAGCTGTACATTGCTGCTGCTGACAGAAATTAGACCTGGCCTCTGATGAAAAACTTCAATATCTGGGGGGGCACAGTTGCCCAGCGCCTGGACGTACAGCAGAGATTAGAACAGACACCCGTTCTCGAGTAAATCTGGCAGCCTGCTGTCTTGTTCCTATAAACATGGAGGCCCTTGTAGTCCGGGAGATGCTAGATCCTGCAAAACAGGAACATGAGGACAAAGCCACCAGTTCCTTGAAATGGCCTCTGTGCCCATCCCCTGTCCCTACCCCCCGCACGCTGCTCTCCTGCCTCAGCCCTAACAGGCTCAATAAACCAAACTCCTCGCAGCCTTGATATTGGCAAACAGGGATTAAACTAGATTAACACAGAAGACAGCTTTTCCTGATAGTAACAGGAATAGCGTTTATTGATATTTGGTATTTCAGAGGGATGGCTCCCCTCCCCTGCTCCCGAAGGGATTTTTCACCAAATATCACTGGGCAAAAATTAGGGTACCGATTGATTTGTATTTAATGGGTGTGCTTCCTGGCGTTAGTCATTGGTTTGGCATTCTTGCTTGGTCAAGTGGAAGGAGTCCCAGATAGCAATAGTGGGGGGGGGGGTTGGGGGATTTTTTTTAAAAAATGTAACCTCTCTCCGTTTCAAACCGTGAGTGAAACCCCTGGTACGAAAAGCACTCTGTTGTGCTCTTGTGAGCCTCCTACAGAGCAAGGGGGCTTTAGTTTGCCCCCCCCCCAATTCTGGCTGCTGTAATGACTACAGTCGTAAAGGGATGGATTGGAATATTGTTCTAGGACACTCCTCTGCCTATTGAGGTTTCATACCGCATATCCGGCTCAGGGGACCTGCTGTCACCTCACTCCACTGCTCCGCCCATGGGTGTCAAGGACTGGGCTTAGCTACAGAGGGACCTTTCCTGCCCTTTTCCTTTTGACATTCCTCCCAAAAGCACTTCTGTCATTCTCCGTCTCCTGCTGCCTTTCCAGCTGGTGGCAGGAGTCTTCATATTGCCTGAATCGTCCACATTCAGTCATTGGGAACTGGACTCGATTTCTCCGCCACCACGGCCCTCGTTCAAGAGCATCCCATAGCTGGTCCTTGGGAAAAAAACAGGGCATTTCAGACAAACAACCCAGGTTTTTCCCCACTGGACTGTCTTATGATCAAAATCTCTCTGGAGGAAGTTAACTTGGCCTTCTGAGCACAAAACTGATCTGCTTAATGCTGCATTTTTTGCCGTTGCTTTGAATGCTACAACAGGGTGGATGTGGACTCCTTAGTGGCCAGTATAAGACTTACTAATGTTGCAGAACAAAAACCAGTGTTTTTGACCAATGTGGGCTGGTTTTTCCCCCTCCTCATGTAATGAAGCTAGATGGGTGTTGTTAAAAATAACCTGCTCCCAAATGGTTTACCTCTGATCAACCCAACAGCTCCCTTTTCCCTGTACCGGTTGGCAAGTACACATCTCTCCAGTAAGTTTCAGGTTTTACTATTACTATTTGAAATACAAAAAAAAAAATAGTTTTCCATGCTTAAGGTTCATGTACAGCAGCTCCACTTGAGTCAAAGGATGGAAGCTTACTGCCCACGGCAGACCAGTTCTACTTGCACTAAGCTCCTTGTAGGTTTCCTCTTGTTTACAGTGCGCCTGTGTCCCATTCAGTTTTGTATTATTAGCACCTTAACCGTGAGTATACAAATGAGTTCCCATAGCATTGATTGAGCATTTTGGGCGATGTGTTTTTTAAAAGACTGTTTGCAAGTTTTAATAAAATGGCCCAGTTGAAGGCTACGTTGACTACTTTTGTTTTACTTTTGCTAACGATCACATTTTTACAGATATGCTAGTGAACTACTAGCAAGTGTACAGTAGTAAACTTAAAAGCTGTTGATGAGGTGGAACTCCTCAAAGAAAGTGGCAAAGTTGTCATCTCTGTGGGTGAGTGGACGCTCTCAATTGCTTCATTGTGTTTCAGAAATTCTACACAAGGAGCTGGCCCTGCCATTGTGAATCACAGAAACTTATGTCAAACTTAAGCCATGGAATGTTTATCCTTCTGCATACTCATGAATGAATTAGGAGGCGCTTGCTAAGACCTTTCCTGGTTCCTTCCCAGCCTTAGGAAAGAGGTTGAACTTACAGCAGGCAACCTCCACGGGTTCATCAGACAAACTCTTCCCTCCACATGTAATTTAAGGACCTCCCAGTGCTGGGTTCCATTTGTAATCCGTAATGCATACTGAAAGACTGTTCTGTACAGAAATAAGCATGATGGGGCATAGCATGAGTTGTTAAGCTGAATATTAAGTGCAACCCCTTTTGATTTACCATGCATGGTGGCAGCGGTAGGATTCAAACCCATGCTCCTGCAGAATTTCCCTTCTGTTCTCGACCAGGAATGCTGTTGGATGGGTCGTGGGGCTAGCAAGTCTGATAGTTAAAAGGCATTGGCTAAAAATCCTATTGCTCAGAGTAGTAAGTTGCACAAGAGTAGGCCCACTGAATTTGTGTGAATTTGGTGAGTCAGTGCCACCTTAGGTTATATTGAGTCAATTGGCCCTACTTCAAGTATGACTGACTTTATGCTAAAGTAAGTCACACTTGAAGTAGGGCCATTTGAAACAATGCAATTTATGTAGAAGCTGAGTCAACAATAAGACAAATAATAAAACAAATTCACCTGATTTAATAGCTGTACTCTTGTTTACTGTCCTGCACAGCAGGATTTCAGCTGTTAAAATGCATTAGATAAATAGGAAAAGGTTACAAGAATATGTTCTAGACACAGTATTCACCAAGATCTCTCCCTGGTTTACTCTCATTTAACAGAAAAGCACATGCAGAGAACTTAGGCGTTCGTCAAGGAGCTGTGTTGTCACAACTAACTTTCCTCACAAACCATCTAGAATAGATGCACTGGCCAAAATCTTATTGGGATTTCACACCAGTGTATCACAAATGGCATCACTTTCAATGCACACCTTATCCTTTGTTAATAGAGTGCAGTTGAGGCCGAGGTGTTTGGACTATTAGCCACTTCTGGGCACCTAGAAGCGAAATTTGCAAGATTCACCAAGGTTCTCACTGACACATTCATTTCAGCTCACCTGCACCCATGCCTGGCGGGCCTTCAGTGGTGATACAAGATAAAGAGCTTCTCGGAGTAGGCTGGCATGAACTAAACGGGGTCAACTGAAGGGCCATTCAGTGCAATCCTAGCAACCCAAGATGGCTTGCATCATTAAAAACAGTAATAAAAGCTAAAAAGTACATTATTCAAATATTTTAAAAGAATAGCATATGATATTAAAAATGTTAGGTAAAAATGTTACGGCAAGAGATTTAAAAGCAACAAAATCTGGACCATCCAGTTTCTTATCTCCTAGATAGACGGTCACTATCTTGCACGGCGGTTTAGCCTTACAAAAAGAAGGCTGAGAGGGGGGTATGATAGCTATGTTTAAATATTTGAAGAAGGGACTGGTTTGTTTTCCATGGCTTCAGAGACTAGGACGTGGGGCAATGGTCACAAAGAGATTCAATTTAAACATTAGGAAGAACTTCATGCCAGTTATAGCTGTTCAGCTGTGGAATATGCTGCCACGGACGGTGGAGGAGTCTCCTTCTTGGGAGGTTTTTAAGCAGAGGCTGGATGACCATATGTCAGGAGCACTGTGATGGTTCCTGCATGGCAGGGGGTTGGACTGGATGGCCCTTGAGGGCTCATCCAATTCTATGATTCTATGGTTTCCATCCTTGGGTCCTCAGATATTTTTTCACTACAACTCCCAGAAGCCTTCACCACTAACTGTGCTAGCCAGATTTGTGGGATTGGTAGTCTAAGGACATCTGGGTCACCCAAGTTTGAGAACCACTCTTTCAGTTTATCTGGGTGGGTTTGGAGAGGGGGACAGTGTACAGTAGGAGCCCCATATCTTCTGGGGATCAGTTCCAAGTCTCTCCCCCGAAAGTAGATACTGAAAACCTTGGATAATAGCAATCACCATGTATATAAAACATGGTAAAAGACAAAACAGGGAAAATATTGCTAGAACTTGCCACTAGAAGGCACCAAAAAGTAAAGTGTTTTGCTTATATACCGCCCCATACCACTTTAAGTAGTCTCTGGGCGGTTTACAATTTTTAATTACAGTGTGCAGGCTACACATTGCCCCCCCCAGCAAGCTGGGTACTCATTTTACCGACCTCGGAAGGATGGAAGGCTGAGTGAACCTTGAGCCTGCTACCTGGGATTGAACCCCAGGTCGTGAACACAGTTTTACCTGCAGTACAGGCATTTAACCACTGCACCACGAGGCTCTTCCAGAGGGTATGCTAGTATATCCTCTTCAGCAATAAGTATACCTCGGTTCCTGTCTCTCTAGTGACTGAATCTGGTAATACATGCAAAAATAGTTTTTTTCTGAATTTTTCTTTTAATTTTATATTTTCAGAATGTGGATAAGTAAATCAGTGGATAGTGATCCCATGGATAAGGGGATCCTATTATATTGGGGTATTCCAGACCCCTCCTATTGAGTCATACCTGAGACAAACTTGAGGATTCCTTTTAATAGACCTACATGGGTCTCGCCTTGAGGAGAGCCAGGGATCTTCATTTAGTGCCATACATGGCAAGTGAGCTGCTAACTGGTACACTGTATTGAGATGAATTGTTGCCAATCATAGAATCATAGAGTTGGAAGAGACCTCAAGGGCCATCCTGTCCAGCCCCCTGCCATGCAGGAACCCCATCACAATATTTCCGACAGATGGCCATTCAGCCTGTGCTTTAAAAATCTCCAAGAACTTTTTGTCCTGCCTGCCAGTTGATTGGCAGGTCCAGTTCATGATGTCAGTTTTAACCTTGACAGGTCAAAATTGCCTGGGGCAGGCCTACGTAACAACCACTAGTCCTGTTATGAATTCACCTTATTATCATCAGAAGCGTCCCTTCTCCCACGCAGAGCTGAACAAATTGTATTCAGGTACACCCTAGTCTCTTGGCATGCACCTCTTAATAACTCTTTGGACCCTGCCAAATGTGAGGCTGTTGGTTCCCTCCTTGCTTCTTCTTTCAAAGCTATTCAGGACTCGAAAAACAGGACAACATGGCATGCACACATCCCGAACTGCTGGTTGCAGATTCCAGTCCTGTTTGCGCTTAGGACCAATTGTTCAGACAGTGGTTACAAGCCAGGTGTGACTTGGTCTTTCTCCACCCCCTGTGAATGATGTGCAAATGAATAATTCAAATATGCAAACGTAAGGCCCTTAGCTGTAAGTTGACGAAGCTGCTTGGATGAGCATGGAAACATTTCAATCTCTCAAGAAACGAAGTCCAGGTTTATGTAAACCTGATTTTTCTAAGGCAGCTATTGGCACGAGTTGAACACATGGCCATAAGGAAGCACTGGTGTATTTGTGCTGTTGTTTTTAAACCTACTTCACTGTTGTAACGCCATTACTAGGAAATGTACATTGGTTCTCTCGTTCTCCTGGCCATCACCTTCTGGATCCGTGTCTTGACGTACAGCAGCCAAACAAGATGCCAGGTGCATAACATTTTTTAATTGAATTTCTAGATCTCCCATCTGGCCACAAGGCCACTCTGGGACATTTACAACAATAACCAATTACAATACAACAGTTACACAATTGACCTATACAGTAGAAAATAGAATAAGACAACAAACAAGCAATAACATCTAACATTAATTTCAAATCATTGTACAAAAAAACCATACTAAAACACATTGACAGAGTTAGTTTCATTCAAGGACATTAATAATGGGTAGGCACTGGAGTCATGTCCTTGTCTGTGGGAATGCCTACCAAAAATCCATGTTTTCAAAGATTTTTTTAAAAGGACACAAAGGGTTCTAATTTAATATTTTTTTCTCATTCATTCCATTCCACCATCTTGTTGAATATTTTATAATAGTTTTTATTTATTAGTATTGGTTAATCCATTTTATGTATCTCTTCATTTTACTGTATTTCTTTTTGTTATGTTGTTAGAACGTTTGATTGTTATTTGTTTTGGTCCTGTTAACCGCCCAGAGTTCCCTTGGAAGATGGGCGGTATAAAAATAAAGAAAGAAAGAAAGAATCAATTAATGAATGAATGAATGAATGACAGTAACCTTATTTCATCTTGTGGAGATTCTGGTTCTTCCCGGTGTCCCCAATAGTATCCTCGACTTGCCTGGCCTAATCTCCGAAATTTTAGGAAACGCAAGTTCATTGGGGGCCTCAGGCATCCTTGCAGCTTCAAAAGACAGGTTGCCTTTTGTTGCATTTTCTTCCAACTCCAGATGTGAAAATTGATCATGGTGAAAGTCCAACCCATTTGCTTTGTCATGGAAGAGGATTCTCCCAAGTGCCTTTTAAGACCCAAGTTAGATGCTAATTGCATGAAGGTAAACACCATCCACGTGAACAAACAAAGAGTAGAAAAGCTTCCTGGGGAAAAAGCAAGACTGATAAAAAGTGCACTCAACTGCAGCTCCCTTATTTGAAAAGATCCCCTGGAAGACAATGTTGGTAGCAAAATAAGAAGGTAGAAGTTGGGATTATTTTGTCTTGCCTCTGGACTGTGGAAGGAACTCCCCTCAAAGGTGTAAGCAGATCTTGCCCCTGCCTTTTAAGAAGCAGGGTTTTAAGAACGTATATTCCAACTGGCCTTTTTAAAAACTCTGTTGTTGACTAAGGGTTCTTTGGGTGATTTTAACCACCTTTAATGTGATGACTTCATTAATTTTATTGCTCAATTTACTTATTTTTTTCAATTTGCCTTTTATCTGTCTTTAATCTGTTGTTTTACTCATTTTTAATTATAGTTGTTGGCAGTTTTCAGCGCTTTGCAGAAATAACTCCTAATAAAGACATGATAAATAGTAGGGCTCTTTAAACCAGGCTTCCATGGCTAGTCACCCTCCAGATGTGTTGGCACTATTACTCCCAGATGCTCAGGCTGAACGTGCTGGAACTTGTAGTCTGGGATTTTTGGAGGGTGCTAGGCTGTTAAAGGCTGATTTTAGGACAGACTGACTGTAATGAGTTAGATTCACTGAAAGGACACTCATGCTACAAAAACTGAAGGCAGTCTATCTAGGAGTTATGCAGTAGGAAAAGGAAGACCAAATAAGAGATGGATTGACCCCCATAAAGCAACCACAACTTTAGATTGGAATAGCTGAGCAAGCCAATTATTAACAGGAACTTTTGGGAGGCCAGTGATTCACAGAGTCATCATATGTTCAAAGTTGCCTAATGGCACATCCGAACAACTGTAATCAAAGGCATTGCTACAGCAGCTGAAACCATTTATGTCGTCTAAAGGCAGGTGCATGTCAACATATTTCAGTTCACATGAGAACCGGAAAGAAACCACTGCCTCGTGGCGCAGTGGTTAAATGCCTGTACTGCAGGTAAAGCTGTGCTCACGACCTGGGGTTCAATCCCAGGTAGCAGACTCATGGTTGACTCAGCCTTCCACCCTTCTGAGGTCAGTAAAAGGAGAACCCAGCTTGCTGGGGGGGGGGGGCAATGTGTAGCCTGCACACTGTAATTAAATTTGTAAACCGCCCAGAGACTACTTAAGGTGGTATGGGGCAGTATATAAGCAGAACACTTTGCTTTTTGCTTTTTATTGCACGAACACAAAGACTCTGGGCTTATCCAGAAGGCGCGCTCGTTCTTCTAAAAGTTCTACCTTGACTTTTATTGGTATTTTCCCTGCTACGCCCATGACGTAAGGCTCACCAGTCTCCGTTTAATGACTTCCAAAACTTTATGGCTCCAGGAAGCAGGGTTTGCTTTTTCAAGGAGCCTCAGGGCAGTTAATACTGCAGTTAAGACTTGGCTCATGACCTGAGCTTGATCCCAACAGGCTCAAGTAATCAGCTTAAGGTTGATTCAGCCTTCCATCTTTGAGTGCCCATCTGGGGGGGGGGGGGGGGGGGAAGGAGAATGCAATGTGTAGCATACATAATTAATTTCTAAAACTTCCAGAGAGTGGTTTAGCTGCTTTGGGGGAGTAGATGCAGATTTTGGTTTGCTTCGCAAGTCTAAATAAATAAATAAATAAATAAATAAATAAAACAGTCAAGTGTAATGCTATGGCACTTCTTCTTGGTGTGAAGATGAATTGTTGAGTTGGAAAGGGTTCACCAGCCCCTTTGCCAGTCTAAGAAATCCACAACTAAAGCATGCTTGCTCGGTGTCTGTGAAGATTCTCAGTCAGTCAGTTTATCTGGAAGTTGAGTCATGGCAACTGGACTTTTTTTCTTGAGAGACTGAAACTTCTTTTCTTCAGAGATTGAAATTTATTTTCTTGAAAGATTGAAACGCACCCTAGGCAATTGTCCACCTAACAAGCCTATTCAGATCATGGTCCACCTATGAACCTATTCAGGCTATTGTCGACCTAACGAGCCTATTCAGGCCATTGTCCAACTTATGAGCTTATTCAGACCAGAGTGATGTGAAATGAAGGTGAACTATAAGATGGGAGACTCGCCACTAGCTTGCCTCAGACTGATGATGCTGCTTGGATGAGTAGTGAAACGTTTTAGTCTCTCAAGAAAAGAAGTCTAGTTGCCATGACTCAGCTTCCAAACACGCTTGCTAGGTGGCCATCGAACCTCTGCTTGAAAATCCAAAGTGAAGGGGAATCTGCCTGCCCAGTCCCACTCAAGCGAGTCCATTCTCCTGTCAAACAAGCCTCACTGTTAGGAACTTCTTATTGTTTTATCAAACTCTCCTTCCATGAACTTGAAGGAAAGCCTTCTGGTCATAAGCTCTTGAGACTCACAAAAACACAAGCCCACATTATCTTCAATGTGACCAGACAGCCTTTCTTTAAGCATGTGAAGATGTGAGCCTTCTGTGAGGGTTCGTCTTTTCCCTTACCCGATTCCGAGTCAATGACTAGCTTAGAGACTTCTTGACAGGTGAAATCAAATGGGTTTTTATTGAACAACAACTCTGATAAGAGGTAAAGTGAAATCCTTCACTTGAGGAGTTAACTGGGAATACGTTTTTTCAACAGCTTCTTGCGGATCAACATCTTCATACACAACATTGAACAGGGGAAATTGACAACCGGGTGATTTTCGAAGTAATGGCGAGTAGTCACCCTGCGCCTCATGCATTGGGTCCCGCAACACGGATGGCGAGCCCATTGAACTACCGGGTTCGGGGATCTCTCGTTCTTCCATTCCTTCCTAAATTTCTCAGACGTCTCTGGCCATCTTAAAGGCTTCACTGTCACTGACCACTGATATTCTTCACCACAGTCTCCTTTCTTTCTTTCCTCCAGCCCTCCTCGTTTCGCCTCCCTCTCTCTTAACTGCTTGTCCCAACTGTCCTCCGTTCTCTCACGCGCCCCAACCCCCTCTTTCCAACCGTCATCCTCCGATGCCCACAATCCATCTCTCTCTCTAGGGATCTCACACGCACTTGCACCCAACTCCTCGCGCTGCCTTCCCCCTCACGACTATTTCCCTCTTCCATCATTGCCTCTCTCTTTCCCTCCTTAACTCGTGGTTCTGAACTGTTACTCAACTCTATGTTATTATCCGGCTCTGACTCTTCCCTTAGACTTAAACCCTTTAAATCTTTCATGCTTTCTTCATTCTTTACAGACGGCACACTCTGATCAGGTGTTTTCTCTTCGTCTCCCTTCTCACACCTTCCCTTTGGAAACACTCAATATAATGCCAACCCACCCACCCCCCAAAAAAGCTCTGGATACAGAAATTCTGCTGGAGAAGTAGAGTGTTTAAATTTTAAAAAAAACCAGAAAGGATTCTTATACCTGTGCAATAAAGAAGCCGTTTGGTCATGAATTCTACACGACCCCTAAGATCCGCTGGCAACTTAAATTTGGAACAGAGATCTTGGGAATTTGCTCCTCTTGCTGTGTTCCCACCCCTCCGCACTCCCTTGCTCCTGTCTGCGTGAGGGGAGGGAGAAAGAAAGGGAGAAAAGAATGCAGGCTCACCTCAGCTCTGCCTTGGGAGCTGACCCTGAAAGCATTGCAGTCTCTTAAAGGGGCGGGAGGCAAAAAACCCAAAACAAAATAGAAGGCGAACGACAGCCCGGCACTCACTGCTTTGCAATCTGCATCAGAATTTTTTCACCTTCGGAGACCAGGTACTTGGAAAATGCGCTGGAACGCGCTTAGGTGGGCATGGTCATAATTTTTTTAAAGGTCCGGAGCTGGTGGGAAAACAATTTTAAGCTCCGCATCTGGGAGCCCTTTGCCTCGGATTTTAGGGGTCGTGTAAAAGCACCCCTAGTGAGCTTATATACTCCTTTACACTCAAGCGACAGAAAGAAGGGTTTTAGCTCTGGGTGGAAGACAGCACCCTGCTGCCAGAGCAGAAATCTTTGCTCAGTTCATTCTGTTCCTTCCCATTGCTGCTTGTTCAAAGAATCATGCAGTTGGAAGGGGCTTAAAAGGCTATCAAGACCAACCCCCTGCTCAATGCAGGAACACAAATCATAGGATTCCTGTCAACTGTTTTGTCTAAATTTCTCTTGAGTGCCTCCAGTGTTTGTGCACTCACCACCTCCCGAGGTCACAGATTCCATTGCTGTACTGCTCTAACAGCCAGGAAGTTTTTTTCCCCTGACTTTCAGCTGGATTCTGGCTTCCCGGAACTTGAGCCCATGATTGTGTGCCCTGCTCTTCAGGATGATGGAGAACAGATCCTGCCCCTTCTCTGGAGGACAGCCTTTCAAGTATTTGGCAAGTGCTCTCCTCCTCCCCCCCCCAGAAGTCTCCTTTTCTCAAGGATAAACTGGGCCTCTTTAGGGATTGGTTTCCAGCCCCCTAATCATAACATTTATAAGACCATTAGAACATAAAAATAGCCATGCTGGATTAGGCCAAAAGGCCCATCTAGTCCAGCTTTCTAGATCTCACAGTGGCACCATCAAATGTGTCCGGGAGCACACGAGGCTAGATCTCTGTCTCCTGATACCACTCCCCTGCATCTGGCCCTTGAAGGACCCTGGTTTTAAGCCTGGAGATGACACATCTCCATCATTGGGTCCCTTTGGGGAGAAAGGTGGCATAAAAATAAAGTTATCATTAATATTATCATGGTTTGTCACCTACGATGGACTCTTCCTCCAGGAATCTGTCCAAGATCCTTGTTGTCCTCCTCTGAATGTGTTCCAATGAGGTAGCAAATTGTTCCAATTTTGTTCAAGGGCATTGCTCAGTGGTCCTCATTCATGCATTCAGAGCAATGTTTATGGTTACGGCATAGCATGAGGTCGAGCAGAATAGAAGAGATGGTAATATCTCAACACATTCTGCCCAGCAGTTCATCAAGCTGTGACAGCAGATGCTCCACACATCCCAGTGAAGGCATCCCAATCTTTAACAATGGGCAATACCTTCAGAGCGCCAGCGTAGTTCTAGAGACCCAATATTCCAAAAGTTAAATCTGGAGAAGACAACAGTAGGACTTCCATATCTGCAGTTTCATTTATCTGAAAATATACATATAGCATGGTAACTGGTGCCCTCTAGTGACCAGTTCTGGTAATGCAGTTAAAAAATTCTGAGTTTTTTTCTGCTTACTATACATAGTGTACTATATTTTGGGTGTTCACTATTATCCGTGGATTTCAGTATCCACTGGGGAAAAACAGAACAAATCCCCAATGGAGTTGATTTATTTCCCATTGAAATAAAACGGATCCATGTGATCCGAGTAGTAATTCTGCCTTGAGTCCTTCCAGGGAGAACAGTGGGGTAGAAATATTTTAAATAAATAAATGATAGCAATACATTTATTAAGTAGTAAAACAAGAAAATAATGCAATCTGCTAGGTTTCTCAGATCAGGACCATCCACTTTGTCAGGCTTGTACCGGTGTGAGGCACTTAAAACTCCAAAACTGTCATGGCAAGATGGATTTGGCTAGGATTTTTTTTTTCTGTAAGGCTTTTAAGTTCTTCACACCAGTTTTGACAAAAGTGGATAGTCCCAAGCCACGAAAGCTAGCAGGTTGTATGAAACTGTTTTTAGTTGTCCACAGAGATATCACTTTTCTCTTGCATTCTGTTTCCAGAATCTGTTCCAGTGGGTTGCAAACTGGTTATTACTTCTTTGAATCCTGTTTGGAAACTGTTTAGAGCTCCCCTTTCCTCTTCTTCCCATGCAAACATGTACACACTCTTTCTCTCTCATTTTGGTACATTTGTAATTGCACTTCTCTTATTAGTTGTTGGATCGGCTCCTTTTAGTTGGTTTCAGTCTGAGCTCCCCCCCAAGTCCCTTAAGGATTTAAACTGCAGCGTAATCCAGCTACAAATTTTATCTGGAAACAGCTAAACAAGTCCAAACATCTCTTTTCTGAATTCCTCTGATGCCTCTGAATACCCTCAAGCCCCTTCTGGGGAAATGTTTCAGTGAATCTTCTTTTGGCAGAAAAACACCCGCCTTTCTGCTGATTAAGACGAGATAGGACTCCTCAATGCTATCTTAACTGATGCTGCCAAAAAACCAGGGTTGCGGTTTAAGGTGTGTGAAAAGCAGCAAATTATTCAAATGGTCCCGGGACTTCCAGCCCAAAACCATGAATGGGAACAGCTTTAAAGCGCCGTCTCTTGCAGCTGGCAAGACAAGGCATTTGGTTATTTTCCAGGGCTCTTTTTGCACACATCCTGTTAAAAGCTCTTAATCTTGCTGTATCAGCTTTAGCAAAGGGGGACCGTCCATCAGAATGAGCCAAAGCTATTCTTTTGCAGCTCTGACTGAACACTATAGGCCGAGATATGGTCTAACAAACTTGATACCGACAGCATTGCTTTCATCATAGTGCTTCTGCAAACCAAGCAGTTTTCAAGGTGTTCCAGTGGCTGCGACAGGACATTGAATCGTAAGAAATCTGAAAAGCGGAGCAGCGGTGCCTGCCCTTGCAGTGGCCCCAAACCCCATGGCTTGAGCACAGTAAATCACACACGAGTAGGCTCCGTGAATCGGTTCTGGGTCATTTATGAAAGTTGTTCAGCGGGCTAGAGTGCTGAAACTGTCGGCTGCAAAGTCAGCAGCTTGGCGGATTGAATCCTGGGTGGCACGCAGCTGAGCAAGCTCCTGCTGTTCACCCCAGCTCCTGCCAACCTAGCAGTTCGAAAGCATGCAAAAATTCAAGTAGATAAATAGGTACCGCCGTAAAAAGTGCTCTAGCCCACTGAGTGTTTCGTGTGCAGAAATGCATTCAGCCATGCTGGCCACATGGCCATGGAGTTGTATAACACTGGCTCTTTGGCTTGAAAACAGAGATGAGCACCGCCCCTAGGGTTAGACACAACTAGCACACATGTGCTGGTTTCATGACCTAGAGTTTTGGGCTATTTGCTGTAACCTGATGACCTCTTTGCCTGACGAAGACTGAAGAACTTAAAAACCCATCAAAAATGTGTAACTGGTGTTTTGCCCTCCTTGTGACTTCTTTCCTAGGTACGTTTGAGCAGGGCCAGCACTAGGGTTTCTTGCGCCCTAGGCGCAGGGGGGGGCGGCGGCAGCAGGGGGGCCGCAGGGGGTGGCAGGGGGGGCCCGCAGGGGGGCGGCAGGCTAGCCAGCGGTGGCAGGGGGTGGTGCCCCCTCTCCATTTTGGCACCCTCTGTCCATTTTGGCGCCCTAGGCAACTGCCTAGTTTGCCTTAATGGACGCGCCGGCCCTGCGTTTGAGACAACTCTTATATAAAAATTGAACACTTGTTTTAAGAATGAGGGGTGGAGGATGCAATATTGTAGGCTACGGTACAAAAGGTTGTGCGCTGTATATTCTGTACTAGGTGCCATCTCTGAAATGCTGTCCAGGTATATTTAGTTGGGCTTTCCCAACACAACGTCAAGTCATTGCTCTGCAACATTTCCCTCCCAGAGCCGGAGTTTTACCTGTAAGCTCTAAACACCAGAGCTCAGGTGAAAGAGAGCCTCCTGGCGCAGTGGTGAAATGCCTGCACTGCAGGTAAAACTGTGCTCACGACCTGGGGTTCTCAATCCCAGGTAGTAGGTTCAAGGTTGACTCAGCCTTCCATCCTCCCGAGGTGGGTAAAATCAGTACCCAGCTTGCTTGGGGGGGGGGGGGGCAATGTGTATCCTGCATACTGTAATTAAACTGTAAACTGCCTAGAGACTACTTGAAGTGGTATGGGACGGTATATAAGCAGAATACTTGACCCAGCTTGCTGGGAGTGGGAGCAATGTGTATGTAGCCTGCATAATTAAACTGTAAACCGCCCAAAGACTACTTGAAGTAGTATGAGGCAGTATATAAGCAGAACACTTTAAACCACAGTGCTGCCAAGTCAAATTAGCAAATGAGAAGGTGCTGAATGAAGAGACAGCAATCGACATGACACTTTTTTTGCAAGTCGAGCCCATCAAAATGCTGAGAAAATTATTAGCAGCAAAAAAAAAAAAAATGACATAGGCTTCATACTGGAATGGGGAGTGGCCTAGGAATCCCGTTCTACCACCACCACCAGCAGCTGCAGTGCTGCCCAGTTGAATTGAGACACTGTATTTTAGGTCCCTTCCAAGACTCCCCTTTAACTGGAAGCGTCCTATTCATGCTCAGATATTGACTTCCTCCTGACCCATCATTTCCAGTTGTGTTCTGGAAATCACTAACAGGGCTGTGGTGACAGGAAACAGTGCTTTATGACCACCAAGAGTCCTGAATTTGCAGGGCAGTTCCATTGCTTTCCATGTTAAAGTCAGTTCCATATGTATACGAGAAAATCTTTTTTAAACCGCTTCTGCATGTGCTAAATAATATGGCACATGATTCCATGTAGCCTTTGGTTTTCCACTGATTCAGTGGTCACCTTGTTTGTGTCACTTAGTAAAAAAATTTAAGTGACAGTTCAAAGTCCTACCCGGAAAGACAGTCATTATAGGCTTGAGTAATTTAATACGCTCATTTCCATAAAAATTGCATACAAAGAGGACGTGCTTCAATGTTTCAATTTCTTTGTTAATCAAATAATCTATTGCAAGGCTATTACTTATTCAATCTTATTTAAAATATTTCTATCCTACTTTCCTCCCCGAAAGGAGAAAGGTGGGTGATATCATGTGTACCGCCATCTCTCCAGATTTTTGAAGCAGATAGTTGGCTTCGCAGAACTCTTGAGTCATTCTCTTGCTTCATTCCTGTCCCCTAGCCAAATTTTCTAACAACATTTGGTTCTGCTTTGTTCCCTACTTCTGTTCCAGTCACCTATAATTACAGACATGTCTTGTTTCGGTGTGTGATCAGTTTCTTCTTGGATGCTTGTATAAAGTTTTTCAATTTGGTCTTCTTCAACACTAGTAACCGGAGCAGAGATTGTAATGATATTTACAGTATATTGATAGGTTTTCCACAGGGTCTAATTGATATTATTCTGTCAGACTCTGCATTATAGCCCATAACTGCTTGTGCTACACCTTGCCTCAGTATTAGAGCCATTCTATTCTTTCTTTGTTATTTCCAGAGCAATATGCTTTGCAAGTGTCCCGTTCCAGTCTATTTTGACTCAAATGGGTGCTATGTTAATATGTGCCACACCTTGCTTTACTGTTTCTAGTTTACCTTGTTTCATGCTTCTTACGTTCCATGCTCCATGTGTATGTCTCATGCCTCGTCAAACTTTCCTTTCTCCTCTATACACGCGAGCCACTAGACGGTGCTTAAATGTTCCCCAGACTGGTGACCAGTCTAAGCAGTTGAAATAGATACAAGAACAACCTAGTCCTTAAAAACAAGGCTCTTTGAAGATATTTAATGTGTTTACTTACCCTCAAGTGAAATTTCTCGGCTCCAGAAATTTACACATTATCTCCCTTTTATTTGGTGATCCCAGAGAGAGATTCTTGGGGGATCCCAGAGACAGATTCTTGGGAGATAAGGCCTGGTTTTCTGGGCTTCTTGATGGCACAGCTTCAAAGACTTATGTATTTGGAGGGCAAATATTTCATCGGCTCCTCATTGTGAAGCGAGTGTCCCATCTAATTTAGCCTCCCAAAGACTGACTCATTTAGTGTCCCAGGTCAATGGAATGCCTGTTTCATTGGGAAAAATCCATTCCCACACACATTTCTATGTTTCATGAACAGCACATGGGATCAGCTCCTCTTCCCCGCGAGATGGTGGTGTTGAAGGTAGTCTGGTAAGCAGCACAACCTTGTCCAAAACATCAGAGCCAACCCCCTGAGATGTGGACCCACCGCTGTCAACCATTGCAAAATGGAGAGGCCGAGAGACCCACAAGTGAAAAGTACGGTAGGACCCTGATATTCACTGGGGATTGGTTCCAGGCCTTCCTATGGATAATGAAAACCGTGGATAAGAGAGAACACCTGCACACCCACCCCCAAACTGCTGCCTCCTGATAGTAACTTGCTTTATGGCTGCTGTTTGTGACTGTAGCTTGCTTTACATATGCTATTTGTGACAATAGCTTGCCTTACAGCTGCTGTTTGTGACAATAGCTTGCTTTGTGGCGGCTGAATTATTTAATTTTTTTCCCTCTGCCAATTGTGGATAACTGAATCAATGGATATGGGGGTCCTACTGTACTGCTGTGGGATTTTAAAGCTACCTGTGCTTTCCAGTCAAAGCAGCATCTCCAGAGCATGTTATACAACAGGAAAAGGCGAAGATGCTTCGGAGCATGTCTAAAAGGAGATGTGAGGATGGATCGCCAACATCTAGAATTGCTAGGTTGGAAGGTCCAGAACCTGAGATCTGAAGAAATGGCTCCAAAAGGTGAGTTGCAGGGCCAACTCTTGTAAACCAAAGTTACTGTATGAACCTAGGACAGCAGTTGTGTCTATGTACACTGAGGGCACAACATTGATGTGCACATTGGTGGTGCAACATGCTGACCAACCAGTCTAAGCTAATTCAATCACATCTCCCCAGTCTTGGTTCGCCTGCACTGGCTACCTTTTACGTCCTGGGTAAGATTCATAGAATCATAGAATAGAATCATAGAATGCTAGAGTTGGAAGAGACCTCAAGGCCCATCCAGTCCAACCTCCTGCCACGCAGGAATCCCCATCACAGGACACCATACAGATGTCCATCCAGCCTCTGCTTAGAAACCTCCAAAGAAGGAGACTCCCTAATGTTTAAATTGAATCTCTGAAGCCATGGAAAACAAACCTGTTCCCTCTTCAATATGACATCCTTTCAAACATTCAGATGTGGCTATCATATCCCCTCTCGGCCTTCTTTTTGTAAGGCTAAACATTCCCAGTTCCCTAAGCTGTCCCTCATAAGACATTTCTTCCAGACCTTCAACCATCCTGGTTGCCCTCCTCTGGACCCGCTCAAGGTTGTCAACATCCTTTTTAAACTGAGGCACACAGAACTGGACACAGTCCTCCAGGTGGGGTCTGACCAGAGCAGAATAGAGTGGTACTATCACTTCCTTTGATCTAGACACGATGCTTCTGTTGATGCAACCAAGAATTGTGTTGGCTTTCTTGGCCACTGCGTCACACTGCTGACTCATATTCAATTTGTGGTCCACCAAGACTCCCAGATCCCTTTCACAGGTACTATTTTCCAGCCAGATATCTCCCATCCTCTATTCAAAAATCAAAATTCTGGTGCTCGCCCACAAAGCCTGCCCCAGTTTGGGACTGTGTTACCTATCGGGGAATCTTTTTCGAAGGTCGTCTACCCACTCCGCTAGGTCCTCCCAGCCCATTATCCTCTAGGTTGACCCTTGAAGGGAGGTTAGGAAATCACCACAGGGTGGTCAGGCCTTCTTTGCTGTAGCACCCACACTTTGGAATCAACTGCCTGTGGATCAGTGCCTAGCTCCCTCTCTGCCAGCTGTTATAGGACTTGCAAAAACACTGCTTTATAGAGAGGCCCTTTTCAACAGCCCTGCTCTTGCCTAGCTGCCAGTTCGAAAGCATATAAATCTGTAAGTAGATGGGAAAGTAACGCCATTGCAGGAGCTTGTGCATTTAGTCATGCTGGACACATGTCTATGGACAAACACTGGGTCGTTGGTTTGGCTTACAAATGGAAATGAGCACCAGACCCTAGATTTGGAAATGACTATACTTATTACACATTATTATTATACATTATGGAATCAGCTCCCGAGTGAGATTCGCCTTGCAGAGTCCCTGCCTGCTTTTAAGAAAGCAGTTAAAATGCTGCTTTTTAGAGAGGCGTTTGGTGACCTTTTAATTTTAATTTTAATTTTAATTTTGGGCCAATAACTTAGACTGTCTGCCAGCTTGTTATTAATTTTTTTTACTATTATGTTTACTGTTGTTGTGGTCTCTTATTTTTATTGCATTATTGTAAACCGCCCAGAGTTCTGTTAGAAGATGGGCAGTGGATGAAAGAATAAATAAATAAATAAATAAATAAATGTCAGGGGGAAGCCTTCCCTTTGCATAAGATGTTCTTTTGCTGCTATGCTTGTTGATATGCCTGGGCTGCATTTTGTCTATACAACGTGCTGCTGTTGTTCAACTGCTTATGTTGTTTTTTTTGGAAGGAATAGGAATGCTGGGGTCCACTGTCTGCAGGCAGAGGCACTGCAAAATGCAATGAGCAGTCTGGATCTTTAGAAGATAGGAAAGGGATTTATTTGGTTGGCAACCAGAGACATCTCACTCGATGGCAAATCGGGTGGGAAGTCCACCGGACAAAGGAAATGCAATATATTTTATAGACTTACAACCTCCCTTCTTTCCCCGCCCGTCCGAATTTGCGTCATACATATCTGTTACATACATCAAACATTAATTGACATCCTTGGCCATTTATTTTGTATTCCTGACACCAATTAAATGTTTTAATTGCTATGGTGTTTGATCTACTTTACACTGGCTGGGAGTGCCTGTGTCCTTGGCTCTTGACAATGATGTAAACCATCTGCTCTAGGTGAGCTCACAAACAGAGATAAGATTTCTTGGACGGCTAGCTACATGTTAATTAACTATGTGTAAGCATCAAAGCTATAAAAATAATTAGGTCTCATTGCTTGCCCAAAGATTTTCCAACTTTATAACGGAAATTTCCAGCCTGCAGGAAAGGCTTAACCAAAGTTTGTTTGCAGGAATAAGAATATACATGAATAAAGAATATGCATGTGGATACAGGTGGAGTGCTTATTGATATCACTACCTCTAAATATATAACTTGTGTGGCTATATTATGCAGGGTATAGCTTGGAATATATTGTTATTGAATGCATGAGGGTTGTCAATGTCTGGGGGGGTTACTAAAACAGCTATAGATGCTTGATCAATACCCTTCAATTTGACTTATCTTTACTGTGTATTTATCGGATAGTAAACCACCCAGAGTAGTGCATCAGTCTAATGGGGTGGTTTACAAGCAAGCAAGCATATCAGCAAGCAAACAAACAAACAACACAGACTCTGGAGACAGCAAATCCCAATAGCAGAGTGTGCTGTTTATATGGTGGTGCCCCTTAATGCTTAAAGCACTCTCTGGGCAGTTCACTGTTTAAAATTATGGGGGCCATATACCCTCCCACGCTCCAGCAAGCTGGGTATTCGGTTTGCCCACCACAGAAGGAAGGCTGAGTTGAGGGAGATCATCTTCATGTGTCTGTGAAATCAGATTTTGAAGGAATCCTGTGCTTATGGCAAAAGATTAGGGATGGGGGACAGACTGCCCAAATGACGGTTTGTTGCTGTGAGGAGGAAGGTGAGCCCTCCTCTCCAAAGAAAACACCTGGGCAGGAAAAAAAGAAGGGCCAGCCCAAACCTGAGAAAAGGGAGGTATAGCTTCAGAAGTGGGGTCAGAAGGAGATTAAAAACCAGGAGTGGTTAAGGAAATGCCTGGTTGGAGGGGACTAGTGGTGGCGAAACTTCAGCCCTCCATATGTTTTGGACCACAACTCCCACAGTCCTGTCATTGGCAATGTAGTCTCGGAATTCTGGGAGTTGTGGTGCAAAACATCTGGAGTGCCGAAGGTTCGCCACCACATTCATCAGCAACCACAACTGTTCGCTTTGGATGTGAGCTTTGGCTGCACCAAGCCTGAGGACGCAGACCTGGCCCATAAAAGCTGACATCGAAATATCCTAGTCTTGAGCCTGCCCACAGTGTTTTTGTCTCTTGTTTATATCTGCGTGTCTGTGTTTTGTGTGACGACTCTTTTCATAGCAGCTCAGGGTGCTTCTGCCCTGCCAACCCCGCACCTCCAAAACAAGTTCAAGGCGGCCGCCAGGGGGCGCGCCTTCCCCACAAAAACGGATCCGTTTGCTGCTCCCTTCCCGCACCCCGCCCACTCCACGGGGCCGTGGTCGCCTTAGCAACCGGACGACGGCGGGGCGGGCGGGGCAAGAGGCTCTCCGCCAATCCCGGGGCGCAGTGCTTTACGGCAAGCGAGGCCGCCGGCGCCGGCCCTCCTTCCGCCCTTCTGTTTCGCGACGGCGTCGCAAAACGAGGACGGGGACTCGGCGTGTTTACCGGTGAGGAAGAGGAGGGGACGCCGTGGCAATGAGGCAGAAGAAGAAAGGTGAGGAGGAGGAGGAGGAAGGCTTCAGGTACCTGGTTGCCCTCTCAGAGCGCCTCCCCCTCAAGTTTTGGACTACAGTTCCCATCATCCCCTAACTACCACCACCACTACCTACCTCCCTCCCACCCAGCCTCGCATTCCTGGCTGTGGGAGAGAAAGAGAGAGAGAGCGTTGTAATCCAGTGTGCTTTATTTGATGGGGTCCCAACGCCCAGAATTGGCTGGGGGGTGGAGGATTATGGGATTTGTAGTCCCGATGTCTTTAACCCCCACACGCACGGCTGGAGGTGGCGATGGGAGGGGTCTTGCCTCTGAGCCGTTCCTCTTCTCTTTAATTGGCTGTTGTTGTTTGGTTGAAATCTGGACCTCGCAATCAATCAGGTAACGGTAACTACTTGTAAGGAGAAACTCGTGGCCGGCCCCCTTCTCGTTCCCTAACTCTCCTTGCCTAACTCTCGGGCTGTTTGGAGGGCAGCATCCCATAATGCTTCTCCTCCAGCCTCTGGTGCCTCAGGTGAGCTGAGACAGCTGCACCCACAAGGCAGTTGGGGAACGAGGCTCTTTGGGAGGGGTTGGGGACTACAAATTCCAGAATCCCCCGGCTACAAAGGCCACGTGGGGGGAGGGGGGAGGCAAAGATTGGCCTGTAATTCCCCATTCACTACCCCCCACCCTTTCCAAAACAATGTTTCAAAGTTCTGGTCCACGTCTGGAGTCGGTGAGCTCAGGGGTGGACTCCGTGCCCATGGCCAGAGATCGGAAGGGGGCCCTGTTGTTGCTAAAACCTTTCCTACTGTCTTGGAGCATTTTGAATTTTAAAATAGAGGTAGACCAATTTTTCAGTCAACCGACTGAAAAGATCTGCAAAAAGGTGAGCAAGTTTAGCTTCCAAGTAAAAGCTTTAAAACCTTTATAATGCAATTAAAAGATCAAGCTTTCGGCACGTATACCCATCAGGCTATCTTCTGGATTATTTTATTTTATTTTATTTATTTATTTATTTAGAATATTTTTAAGCCATCTTTCTTCTTGGAAAAGGACCCAAGGTGGCTTACACTAATGAGGGACATTATACAGTCCAGAACATATAAGACATATTCACGTTAAAAACAGGGAATTAGAGGAGGCATCTTAGAACATTAAAAGGTAACAGTAGAACTACAAAGAGCACACAAAAATAAAAGAAAAAAGGAAAGTAACATGGAAAACACTGGTGTTCTTATAAAATCAATCAATGCAATCATGTCTGGTAATAGTTTTCCTTCCCAGTACTTTTAAATTGGAAACCTAGTTCAAAAAAATGCCAAAGCTTTTCACATGTTTTTTAAAATGTGGATATGCTGGATTGATTGTCATATTGCTTTTGCTTGAGAAGATTATAGGAAGATATGTTGTAGATTTTTGAGAAGACTTCCCCCCCCAAAAAAAAAAAAATATTCCTTCTGTCTTCCCCAAATGCATCCCAGCACAGAACAGGTCACAAGAAGCAATAGTTGGCCTAAATTTTGCATCATTCAGAACTCACCTCGAATCCAGTGTGCAGTTCCAGGTGCTGCTCATGAAGAAGGATTAAGACAGGTGGTTCCCAACCTCGGGTCCTCAGATATTGTTGGACTGTAATTCTCAGAAGCCTTCACCACTAGCTGTACCATCAAGGATTTCTGGGACTTTATTTATTTATTTATTTGTTTGTTTATTTATTTATTTATTTATTTATTTATTTGACTTCTATAACTGCCCATCTGGCATAACTGCTGCTCTGGGCAGTTTGCAATAAATTCAAGATACAATAAACAATATTAGAACAACATTATTGGAAAAAAATATTTAGTAAATATGGAAATAAGAAAAGAATCTTGTTTAAGAATAGAAGAGAATCATGAAACAACTAGGCCGATTTATTGGGAAAAGCTTCTGATATATGTTACACGGCAGGAGAGAAGCCATGTATCTGTTTTTACTTAGTTTTAAAAATAAAAAATATTTAAGCTAGATACAATGCACAATATAGAATATACAATAGGATAAAAATAACATAACATCATGATTACATGAAAACAAAATTAAATCAATTGCTTAGGAACCATGATAAAGATACATCGTACCCAAGACAGTATTCTCATATTTCTGTGCAACTTTAACAGAATTGGAATGCTCCACAACACTGTTAAGTTCAGAAATACTTTCAGCAGTATCCCCAAAACCATGGTAATGTCCATAGTGCAATTTATCTCCAATATTGTAGTCCAAGGAAAACAAATTCCTTCCCAGCGGTCTGGAAGGTGACTCGTGGCAATGGGACTTCTTTTTCTTGAGAGACTGAAACGTTTCGCTGCTCATCCAAACAGCTTCATCAGTCTGACGAAGCTGTTTGGATGAGCAGCAAAAAGTTTCTATCTCTCAAGGAAAAGAAGTCCAGTTGCCATGACTCAACTTCCACATAAACTCACCTGGACGACTGAGAATCTTCACAGACATAGCTTACCAGCCTTGGTGAGAAATCTCCAGAGAAAACTTGACAGCTGGCACTGGAACTTCACTCCTTGCAGCGGTTCATGGGGTTGCATGCAAGTCAAGTCTTCCTCTCATCTTGTGCATCATCCACAATAATGTTTCTATTGTGGAGATAGGCGGGGATGAGCTGTCTGCATCTCTGTTCCGAGATCAAGCTTGGAGACCTTTCGTAAATTGAATAGTCGCCCTGCCCGAATATCATCTTCCTTGCCTCTCCTGACGTGAAGAGGCTGCCAGGTCATCCTGCTGGGCTGTTCATTCGCATCGGCCTTGCTCTGGAGAGCCAGCTCCTTTACACAGGTTGGTAGAGGTTGAAATTCTCTTTGGTGGATCAGTTCCACCCCTCTTACTAGACTCTAAAAGCAGTTGGGTTCGCGGTGGGACATGACTTCTCTGGGGCCACTGCAGGCTTCAGGGCGACTGAAGTTTGACCCTCATCCAGGTGGTAAAACTTGCAGCCATGGCATTTTATTTATTTATTTTGAACTTTTTTACCCCACCTTTCTCCTTGGAAAAGGACCCAAGGCAACTTACGATAATGAGGGACAATATACAGCCCAGCACATTTAAGAACAGTTCAGGTGGGAAGGAGGCAGCAAAGGAACCATGCAAAGGAGGAGGATCCGGAGAATACAGCAGGAGCAGATGGAAGGAGTGAAGCCCCTGCCAAGGAGGGTTTGTGTCCTTGATTTGTGTGTGCAACCCCTCCGACTGAGGCATGCAAACAGGAGCTGTGTGGCAAAACTGAGCAAACCCGGCCCCGGCAGCAGACCTTTGGGCATTTGAAAAGCAGTCTGATAGACTTCTGGGTTTTGCCGGTCCCAGATTTTGAGAGGCTGATGGTTGCTAGCTTGAGTGTGTGAGCCTGGCTGTGCAGCTGTGCTGCGACAGTGGGCCCCCGGTCAAGAGTTACACTGTCTGCAGAAACAACATTGTTATTACAGTAATACCTTGTAAGACGAATGCCCCTCAAGACATTCATAAGACAAATGACATGTTTGGGAACAGGAAAACCTCATAAGACAGATTTTCCTATGGGATGCTTCACAAGACAAAGTCAATGCATTCCTATGAGAAACTGCATCAAACCGTGTTTTGTAGGACGAATGGACCCGTCAAACAAATTACTGGTAGATTCATCTTATGAGGTATTACTGTATTGGTTGTGTTTCTTACTTTGACTGTTGTTGTTTTTCAGTTGATTAGTTGGCTCTAAATTGGACTGTGTTTTATTTTGCTAACATTAATTGTTTATCCTTAGTGTTATTACTTTTTACAGTTGTATTGTTTGTTATTGCAAGCGGCCCAGAGTAGCCATGGATTGGTGGGTGGGTGGATGGATAGGTAGGTAGGTAGATATGATAGATAGATAGATAGATAGATAGATAGATAGATAGATAGATAGAT
>JAHTLZ010000074.1:3059310-3070935 GCA_023846285.1 Phrynocephalus versicolor | reverse complement strand
AGATAGATAGATAGATAGATAGATAGATAGATAGATAGATAGATAGAAGTGCTAGCATTATATGTACACCTTCCTGTTTGGATTTTAAAAAACCTACATGTTCCTCTTTGTCTTGTGAATAAAGTGGCACACACTATTTGGAGTCCCTCAGGGCGTTGGGGTGGAAAGTTAGTCAACTCACTAGGGCTAGTTGACTGAGGTCAAATTAAAGTCAGTTTAAGATTACCCAATGCTTATAGACCTGCTCTGCTGATTTTGAGAGTCCAGATACCTTATTGTTGGTATGGGGAGGTGGCGGCGGCAGCTGTTCTTCTTACCTTCATAATTCCTTTGGAATAAAAGTTGTTCTTGTGACTGGTAGGTGTCACTGCAGGCCGTGTAATGCTTGGGTTTGCAAAGCTGCTTCTGACAACCACTGAAAGCCCAGCTTCAATTTTTTTTGTTGTATTAGTGACCTAAAGGTATCACCAAGCCTAGTTCCGCATTCTGACAACCAGTATCTGTGCACTGCTGAAATTAGAATATTTTGCTCTCAAGCAGCATGGCGTGCTTGCTTGCATCTCGGTGATAAGGGCACCAGGAGTTGCACATTTTAGGAAATCTTACTCAGTGTTTTCCCAGTCCCTGTAGTTACTGGGGCCGTGGCTTCACTTCTCAGGGTAGTTCCTTCTTGGGGTCAATCCCTCTTGGTGGTGCCAGATTTGGGTGCTTCTTTGACCCCCCCCCACACGTGGTGATCACTCTTTGAGAGGTGGAACGTAGTGGGTCGCAGGGGGATTCCCCCTCTCTTGGCATATGTCCCAAAGGATGAAGATATGCTGTATACAGGGGTGCTGGGCGAGAAATGAGCACTCTTCCGATGGTATTCTGGTGAAAAGGAAGATAATAGTGTCTGCAAGGACCACTTGTGAGCTCAGGATGCATTGTTTCTTTGCAGGAAGGAAGTTCCTTTATTGGCATGCACTCTTGACCGTCTTTTTTTTCATGTTGCAGGAGAGCTGAGCAAAGCCGAGCTCATGATGATGACTGTAGCTGATGTCATCAAACAGCTGATTGAGGCTCATGAGCAGGGCAAAGATGTAAACTTAAACAAGTAAGTGAGGTTGACCGTCATCTCCCACTTTCCCCAGCCTTCATTTAGTCCTCGTTACACTCTGTCTCCACCGTCTCTGATGCCCACTTTAAAAGAGCTCTGGTAACAGTTATAAGAGGTATGGGCTTTTCGTTAGAAAGTCTTTTCACACACCCATCACATCTCTAGACCAGATGATCACTTTCATATAATAACACCATCAAGCACAAAATTTGAGCGCATTTGCCTCCACAGATTTCAGTGGAAGTCTTGGGAAGAGGGGATGGGCAATTTGTTTCGGAACCGGTAGGTTCTGTAATGACCCGCACGAGTCCAGGGGGTGTTCCAAAGCCTCTGACACACACACAGCCAATCTCTTACCTTTCTCTGGGCTTGTGCAGGGTTAAACTCCAACCAGGAATCAGGCTGTAATGTCATCTTTGCTGTTCCGTGGTGCTGGCCAATCAGGAGCTGTGCAGGGACAGGCATCATCCCGCCTCCCTGTCTGATTGGCCAGCACCTGCAGCAGCAAAGATGACGTTGTAGCCTGATTCCTCGTTGGAGCTCAGCTCTGTGCTGATGCAGAGAAAGGTAAGACATTGGCTGTGTGTGGGTCGGGTGTGGTTCCTATTGATTCCGAAAAGAATTGCCCATCCCTACTTGGGAGCATAGATCACTAACCCTGTCAACCTAAATGGCAGCTTTTAGAGCTGCAACATCAGAGCCTTACTGTTGGGGATGTGATATGTCTACATTTTTCTGGCATATGGAGCTCGGCTGCCAATCTCCATTTATTTAATGGGAAACACAACCAATCATGCAGGCAAAGAGTTCATAGAGTACAGCGTTGAAGTGTGCAGAATTGTGTTCTTGGATTCCAACTCCCTGAATTGCACTGCAGTCCATAAACATAAATCTGTGTACCTCGAGTGCAGAAAAACGTAGTCAAGCCAGCTGAATCTCATCTCTGGATGTAAAGCTGAAGTTGTCATCAAGAAGCATGTGGATTAGAGGCAGAAGGTGAGAGACTTGTGTTTCAGCCCCTCAAGCACAATTAATGGATCAGCCTGGACATGTTCATCGTTCCCAGCATGTTGAACTGAGGAACAGGAAATATTTCTGGCTTTATATCAAAAGCCTTGCTGCCTTCCTATTCGTGCGTCCTAGAGACGGAAGTCATCCTAATCAACTCCCGTTGCTCGGGAGCATCAGAAAGCTTTCAGACCCAATCTGGTTCTGTTCTGCTCGTAATCTCATGAAACTGATGTACCTGCGTTTTCTTAATACCACCATTCATCAAACCCCCATGCCCCCCCATATTTAAAAAAACCACCTCCCAATAAACTCCCACCTCCTCCGATAACATAGCCCATTTATCCAGCCTTGAGGGCTAATAGCATACTTGAAGGACGCAAAAGCTGAGATCTGATGCAAAAGCCATGGCAGCTTTTATCCCAGATGCCTAGAGCTGGAATCGATGCGGAGCTGCCCCTATTAAGAGTGAGTTTCTGCTGAGATAAAAATGTACTGTTCAGTGTGAATCAGTTGCCGCTGAAACATTAGAATGCCCCCCCTTTAAAAACATTGCATTGAATTGACTATGTCCAGCAATGAGACAGCCCTCCCATCCCTTTCGTGCTTCTTTTGAGATGGCTGTTGGATGCAGGGCCTTTGGAATTGCAGGCTTTGCAGTTTGTACTGATTTTGTATCTAAGTGGAGGAATTCACCGCTGTCTGTAAGTTCTTTCATTTAACTTAGCCCAGTCTGGTCACAGTTAGGAAAAGACATGTGCAGCTGAATTGGGAGCAGGCTCAGGTTCCTTGGATGTTGTTGGACTGCAGAGCCCATCTTCCTGAACTCTTCTCGCGAGGGCTAAGGGACAATGGTTGTTGGAGTCCAGTGCCATCAGCTAAATCATGGGTTTCCCATCACTGCCATGCCAACTTCAGCTGAAATGCACTGTCTTCTGTTTCAGGCTTAAGACCAAGACGGCTGCTAAGTACGGGCTTTCCGACCAGCCCCGCCTGGTAGACATAATTGCTGCAGTGCCTCCCCAGTATCGCCGAGTGTTGGTCCCCAAACTGAAGGCAAAGCCCATCCGCACTGCTAGTGGGGTAGGTCCTTCCTTCCTTCCTTCCTTCCCTTCCCTTCCCTTCCCTCCTTCCTTCCTTCCTTTATTTTCCTTTGTTCCCTTCCTTCCTTCCTTCCTCTCCTGCCTTCCTTCCTCTCCTGCCTTCTAATCTCTCCTTCCTTCCTTCCTTCCTTCCTTCCTTCTTTCCAATCTCTCCTTCCTTCCTTCCTTCCTTCCAACCTATCCCTACCTACTCTATGTACTTACCCACCTACCTACCTAGAATTAGAGAGCTGAAAGATTCCCCAGAAAATTGCTGAGTCCAGCTCCCTGGTAGTGAAGGAAATTCATGGGTAAAGCTCCTCAGATAAGCCTGCGGAAAGAAATTATGCCAGGGAAACACAGGACCCTCCAGATGTTGTCAAGTATTCATGCTAGAGGTGGGCACGAACCAGTTTGACCCAGTTGGTCAAGGTTGAGGCTAAGTAGGCACAGGTACTTTTGCTCCCCTCCCGCATCCCTTCTGGTTCAAAAAGCCAGAGAGTGTGGAAAGAGAAGCTTGGCCTATAGTGAGGAGTGGAAAATCCATCAAGAAGCAGCCAGAAGCTTGCAAACTGGGCCTAGTGTTTGAGCCAGGGAAGGTGGGGGAGGGGAGCACCTGCACCTGTGATACTGCCATGATGGACCAATTCGTAGAATCATAGTATCTTAGAGTTGGAAGAGACCTCAAGGGCCATCCAGTCCAACCCCCTGCCATGCAGGAAACCCCCCCCCCATGGCAGTATTTCTGACAGATGGCCATCCAGCCTCTGCTTAAAAACCTCCAAAGAAGGAGACTCCACCACCCTCCTTTGTGGCAGCATATTATTCCACTGCCAAACAGCTCTAACCATCATGAAGTTCTTCCTAATGTTCAAATGGAATTTCTCTTCCTGTAGTTTGAAACCATTGCCCCGAGTACTAGTCTCTGAAGCCATTTCTAGCCACTGCTCCTAAGTAATACTTTTTTTCCGGTGCCCAGGATGTGGGATCACATCTGTGCAATGCTTCATTTTCCAGATTGCTGTCGTGGCTGTGATGTGCAAACCCCACAGGTGCCCCCACATCAATTTCACGGGAAACATATGTGTGTAAGTATGAGCGTGGGCACCGTCCAGAACGTTGCCTTTTAATGTCCCTTTCAAACAGGCTTTAGTTTCTGAGTTGATGATGAAAACAAGCCTTTAACGGGGGGGGGGGGGGCTCCCTAGGCGGCCCTGAGGCCAAACCCACCCCTCCTGAGACTCTCGTCCCACCCAGGGGGTTCTCCAGAGAGCCACCCGCATCTGTTCCCCGTGGTACCAACCCCCGAGGGTTGTCCAGAATTCATAGGAGTTTTTTCCTCTCCCATTCTGAAAGATTGGGTGTGTGTGTTTATCTTTCCTCTGGCAGAAACAGCTTTCCATGAAAAACAGCCATGCTGTTATTTCTGCCTGTCGGCAGCATGCGTCTCCCAGGACCCGGAAGGTGTCCTTCAAGCTAAAAAAGATTCTCTACTTTGCTTTGAACTGGAGGTCTTTCCTGCCTTTGTGACTTTTCTCTCTCTTTCTTGGTGACGCAGATACTGCCCAGGAGGTCCTGATTCTGACTTTGAATATTCAACACAGTCTTACACCGGATATGAGGTATTGTTTAAAACATCTCTTGACCTGACATCGGGGAAGTCCATTGCACAGGGCCTGTTTTAAGCTCCTAAATGAGGGTATCCATTTTTCAAACAGATCCTCTAAATAATTAGAGGCTTAGTTAACATAAGAATCTTAAGAAAAGCCCTGCTGGGCCCATCTAGTATTACAGCTTCCTGGATCTCCCAGTTGCCCCATCAGAGGCCCCTGGGAACACCTGAGACAACCAGATCCCTGTCTCCTGATGCCAGTCCCCTGCTCCTGGCATTTTGAGGGACCCTCCTTTTGAGCCTGGAAAGAATACATCTCCACATCATGGCTTGTCACCTGCAATGGAGTGTTCTTCCAGAAATCTGTCCAGCCCCCCTTTTAAAGGCATCCAGGCCAGATGCTCTATCACCACATCCTGGGGCAGAGGAACTCAACTCACATTTGGATACTGTCTGCCAAACTGGGTAGCCATAGGGCAGTGGTGTCCAAACTTTGGCCCTCCAGATGTTTTGGACCACAACTCCCACAGTCCTTTGTCATTGGCAATGCAAGTTTGGAATTCTGGGAGTTGTGGACCAAAACATCTGGAGGGCCAAAGTTTGGACACCCCTGCCATAGGGTATGTTGGCTCCATTCTCCATAATGGAAATTAATTCACAATCTAATATTTGTTAAACTCAGGGTGGTTTAAAACACTTAACAAAATTGAAAACAATAACAGTTGAAAACAATAAACTACAATGTATACAATAAACTCAACACAAACAAAATCAGACCTACTGAAATAATACACAATGAACCTAAAATTAAGTAAAACATTAACATACGGTGCTTGAAAATTTTTCTTATTTATAAAGTACTGTAAAGTACTTGGATGGTTGCAGAGTATTGATCTCTTTTATTACACTTTCAGTATCACTTCTGTGTTTTGTTCCTTCCCCACTCTTCTGTAAACTTCCCTGGGTTTCTAAAGTGGGAAAAAGCTGGAATATGAAGAAAGGGAAATAAAATAAATAATATTTTTCAGCCCTGGTAGTTCACAGTATGATGGCAGTGTGCTTATGAGGACCTTCAATTGCTTTGCTTGTTTCTAGAGTGCTCTTTGCAGGATTCTGGGAGCTGTAGTTAAAAAACAAAGGAAATATTTCAACCTCTTGGGTTGAGGAACAGCATTTAATTGAAATGCATTCTTCTTGCCTGCAGCCAACGTCAATGAGGGCAATTCGTGCCAGATACGATCCCTATCTACAGACCAGGCACCGAGTTGAACAGGTAAGGAAGAGCTGTGATGGATGGAGGGTGTGTGGTCATTTTTCATTTTGTGTTTAATACTTTAATATTGGGGGCAGGGGAGATATAGAAGTGATTTGTCTAAAGACCCATATGTGTGTGCCAACATGAGGGGTCATTTTCTTCCTAGGATAATAAGTCAAGGTGGCTCTCAGAAATGTTCTCCAGAACAATAGGGAAAAGGTTGCAGAACCACCAGCCGGCATATCAAACTGCAAATGAAAATTAAGGGGGGGAAATCCCTGTTTTAGAGGACATGAGCGGTTGCACTCTGCGAACTGTGCAAAGGAACTCACCAAATTCCAAGAAATTAAAACAAAAAACAAACAGCAAGCTTTCTATGATCGGTGCCTGAATAAGATGAATGATTATTGAAATCTCGCTGTTCATTTTTTGTGTGTGGGTGGTTTATTTTTATTTTCTTAGTGGCCAAATTAAAACATCATTTATTCCTGCATTTGTAGTGTTTTGGAGACCTCATGGCCTTGCCCCAATTTCCTCCGAACCAAGCATTCACAATTTATATTGCATCCCCTTGTCAGCTACAGGGTTTTCCTATCTTTTTCTACTCTTTCTGCCTTCATTTCTTTCGTTCCTTCTCACTAGGGATGGGCTGTTCGTTTCAGAAGCAGTAGGTTCCGAAACGACCCATGCAAGCCCAGGTGCTGTTCAGAAGCCTCTGAAATGCAAGCAGCCAATCTCTTACTTTGTTTTGCGCCCGCACGGGGCTGAGCTCCAATGAGGAAGAAACCTCCTGACGTCATCTGTCCTGCTCCTTGGCCCTGGCCAATCAGACAGGGAGGCAGGATGATGCATTTCCCTGCGCAGTTCCTGATTGGCTAGTGCCAGGGAGAAGGACATATGAGATCAGGAGACTTCTTCGTGGTTGGAGCTCAGCCCGATGCGACCCTGCAGTGATTGGCTGCATGCGTTTTGGAGGCTTCCGAGCAGCACCCGGGATCATGTGGGTCGTTTCGGAACCTACTGCTTCCAAAATGAACAGCCCATCCCTACTTCTCACAAATTACCCTTTGTCCGGGCGTCCAAAATCCTGATGTGGAATGCCATGTGTGTGAAGGGAACGATCCAGTAATTTTTTTTAATGTTGCTTTTTTTGTGTGACTCATTCCCTTCTTGCAACCTCACCACATCTTGGCACTCATAACAAAGATCCAGTCTTGCACTTGCTGGTTTGTGCCCCATGATCCCAGCAGGATCTGGTCCCCACCATTCCCACCACCACCACCTTCTGGAAGCTGCAGCCAACGCCTCACAAGCCGATCTTTGGATCTTTATCTTTTCCAGTTGAAACAGCTGGGCCACAGTGTGGACAAGGTCGAATTCATTGTGATGGGTGGAACCTTCATGGCGCTTTCCGAGGAATACAGAGATTACTTTATCCGTAACTTACATGATGCTTTATCAGGTCACACGTCGAACAACGTGGCAGAAGCCGTCCGGTAGGTCCCCTGCATGGGATATCGGGTCCTTTTCTTTGATCATTCTTCAGTTTCCTTACCTCTGGAGGTTGCAGGACATCTAATTACTAGAGATGGGCACGACTTAGCGGAATTTTCGTTTTCGTTTCCGTTTCCGTTTTCCGTTTCCGTTACGTAACGAAACGAAAAACGAAAAACGGCTCAAAACTGGAACAAAAACGGAAACGAAACGACTAATTTAGAGCCAATTTTCGTTTTTCGTTACTGGAAAAGCACTTAATGGAGCTAAATGGGAAGAAACGAAAATTTTTTCGTTTTCGTTTGTCATTTTCGTTACGCAATGAAACGAAAATGAAAAATTTTGAAAATTAGCTCACGAAAACAGAAACGAGCCGAAACGGACCCCTAAACGAAAACGAAAACGAAAACAAACAATTTTTCTGAGTCGTGCCCATCTCTACTAATTACTTAGATCCTCATTTTCATGAAACTCTCTTCTGTGCTTCAGGATATATTGTTGCTACCTTTAACACATAAATATTGGGGTGCTGGCTTGATGTGCCTAAATATGAGAATTTGTGGAAATACAGGTGAACCAAAATAAAAGGAAGCAGAGTTACTATGGTTGGGATGGTTCTGCAAGAGGGGAAGCATTCCAGTGAGTTTTATTTATTTATTTATTAAAAATTATCCTGCCTTTCTACATAAGAAGAACCCAAAGTGGCTTACACAAGTAAAAAGGTAATACTTAAAAGCTAAAATCAGTAATACAGCAAGACACAACATATACAGTATTAAGATTGGTCATGTTTAGCACGGAGAAAAGAAAACTGCCGATCCAGAATTAGGCAACAGACAATAAATTGGGAGACATAGTTTTGTGTCAAGACGTATGAAGTAGGGATGGCCATTTCGTTTCGGAACCAGTAGGTTACGGAATGAACCACGCGAACCCAGGTGGTCCTCGGAACCAGCTGATACACGCAGATCCAATTGTTTTACCTTTCTCTGTCTCGCTCAGGGTTAAAATCCAATGAGGAAGCATGCTGCGAAGTCATCTGTCCTAGATCTGTGATGCTGGCCAATCAGGAGCTGTGCAGGGACAGGCATCATCCCACCTCCCTCTCTGATTGGCCAGCAGCACAAAAGATGATGTCACAGTGTGCTTCCTCATTGTAGCTCAGCTCCATGCTAGCAGAGAGAAAGGTAAAGGAATTGGATCTGCATGTATCAGCTGGTTCCGAGCACCACCTGGGCTCATGTAGTTCGTTTCGTAACCTACTGGTTGTTCCGAAACGAAATGCCCATCCCTAGTATGAAGCAATGCCCCTTAGAGCCAGAAGTGTCAATGTCATGCATACATGGATGGGGAGCGTTAAAATGGGGTCAGACGATCTATCTTGCCAAGAATCCATGCTGTGCTAACAAGCCCACAAATAGTTGTTGTGAGTGTTTTGGGCTGTTTGGCCGTGTTCTGGAAGTTTTTCTTGCTAATGTTTTGCCAGACTCTGTGGCTGGCATCTTCAGAGGGCAAGGAGCTTGGGGATCTAGGAGTTCTCTCTGTGCTCTGGAGTCTCTCTGGGGTTCCTAATTCCCCACAGATCTTGGTTTTTTGCTTGCAAACGATTGCTTCTGATAACCATGACCTGTTGTGGTGTCAGAACCTCTAGCTGTGGTTTGTCTCTGGATCCCCAACTGCCCACCTTGAAACCCTTGTGTACGAATGAGACAGGTGACAAATAGACCAGAAGTGGAAAAGGCGAGCACGGTTTGTTTGTCCATTGTAATTTCAACTGCCAAAAATCCTAAATGTCCATCATGTTTCGATCTTCAGGGAGTCCAGCGTTTCAGCGGGATAAGGTCCCAGCTTCTTCTATCAGTTTTAATCCAGTCGCTTCCTCCAGGGGGCAGCACCTGCTTGTTGCATTAAGGGATATGTGCAATGTTTCCATTCCATTCACTCTGTTGCCTGCCATCTCGTATTACATTTCTCTTCTGGTGTGTGATGCTAGTAGGGGTAAATCACTCCCCTGATGACCAGAAGCAGCATCTGGAGCAAGCAGACTTGTCTTGGGTGTCAACCACCTGCTTGGCGGTGCGCTTGATCGCCCGTTGGCAGGCAGGGCTCTGCTCTTCTGGAGGCTTCCTGGTTCCACTGCTAGTTGCAATGTTCCCTTTAGACTCACGAGGAACAGCACCTTTGTGGGGCGTGGGTCTAGCTCAAGGCGAGACCTGCAACGTATGAAAGTTACTCTTTTTTTCTACAGCTCCGACAATACTCTGGGGGATTAACCAGCCCAAGTTGTGGGTTAGGGATGCACAAAAAGATCACTTGTGCCTCGTTGCTTGGCCTGATTATCTTGGCAGGTATTAAGAGAGCCTGTGGAAGTATCTTCAGCTACCCCAGAGTCCTCCCTCTACTAGGAGAGTAAGACACCACGTGGTGTTTTTTGTTTCTGTTGATGGAATGTGTATAAACAGTGTTTCCACCCTTTGTGTGAAGCTGAGCAGCTACTCACACAGAGGGAATGTTGTTGTTGTTGTTGTTGTTGTTGTTGTTGTTGTTGTTAAGTCATGTCCGACTCTTCCTGACCTCATGGACCAGAGCTCACCAGGCCCTCCTGTCTTCCACTGCCTCCCGGAGTTTTGTCAAATCCATGTTGGTTGCATCGATGATGCCGTCCAACCATCTCATTCTCTGCCCTCCCCTTTTGACTTCCATCTTTCCCAACATCAGGGACTTTTCCAAGGACTCCTCTCTCCTCATGAGGTGGCCAAACTACTGGAGCCTCAGCTTCAAAATCTGTCCTTCCAGTGAACATTCGGGGTTGATTTCTTTCAGGATGGATAGGTTCGCTCTCCTTGCAGTCCAGGGGACTCTCAAGAATGAGAATGACCACAGTCCAAAGGCTGACTCCTCTCCAGCTGGGCATGCCTTTGGAGAACTGAGGAAAACATGTTGCACAGGCAAGGAGAAATATTTGTTTCCGCTTTCTCCTTCAGCCTGCAAGAATGAGAGGAGCAAGCGTTCCCCTTGCCTTGCCGGGCGCAGGGCCTGCCAAGTGTGCAGCAGGCGCCAGGTTCACCCTTGAGGCTGGTTGCTTGGTCTGCTTTCATGCTGCTTTGCCCAAAGCCATTTGGCTGTAAAAGGCAAGACACGGCAGTGCTGTCAAATATGGACGTCAGTATTGATGAAACCCAGGGCAATTCCGGGGTTGCCACTTGGCCTTCTTGACTGTGAAGGCACAGCTGCATGCTTGCTTTCTGCAGATCCAGAGGGTTGGACTGAATCGGTGGTTTTAATTTACAAGGAAAGAGATTCTAACTAAAGACAAGGCAGTGTGTTCTGAGAGCTAAGACCAGCGTGACCGTGGAACGGACGGCCTTGGAGGGTGCCCGAGTCTCGTAACGTGAAAATGTGGTTCATTTCACCCCAGTGGGAAGGGGAGAGCATAACCAGAAATAACTCTTTATGAATGCAGCTAATTCAAAGATTTATTTACATCACTGCAAAGAACCAGAGAACAAAGAGACACCCAATATAAAAGAAATGAGAAGAAAATCAATGGATTTTTTTTAACACCGTGCAATAAAACGATGAAATGAGAAGCCTAAGGCTGATTGAATGGTCTGGATTAAAATATCAGGTGAAATTGGAGCATGCAACATTAGCCACGATCAGCCTTTCATCAAGCGTTGTGTTTGCTGCTAATCATGCAGATTGCAGAAGGCGAATGAAGGTGGGCAATTGCCAGAAAACAGTGATCTCTTCACGCGGGAATTGCATGACCTTGGATGCTTTTCAACAGATTTGGGATGCCGTTTGTCCAGGATGAACACGCAGTGGGTTTGCGCAGAGAAGACGTGTGGGATTCATTATGATTCTAGGATAACAAGTGGAGAACACAACAAGGGGACGGGTTTGTTTTCCATGGCTTCAGAGACTAGAACTCGGGGCAGTGGTTTCAAACTACAAGAAAAGAGATTCCATTAGAACATTAGGAAGAACTTCATGACGGTTAGAGCTGTTCAGCAGTGGAATACTGTATTCTGCCCCAAAGGAGGGTGGTGGGGTCTCCTTCTTTGGAGGTTGTTAA
>JAHTLZ010000074.1:3032120-3059300 GCA_023846285.1 Phrynocephalus versicolor | reverse complement strand
TTAAGCAGAGGTTCGATGACCATTGAACCGCTGAGCTGCTGACTTTGTAGCCGACATTTTTCAGTGCTCTAGTCCACTGGGCCACCACTCCCCTACTTTTTTAATTTAGGTTTTTAGAAATTTTTAATTTAGCTTTTTATAAATCGCCCGCAAAGGGTCCAGAGGAACTGCAGGACAGAGTTCATTCCACAGTCAAGAAGCAAGTGCCCAGAAGGCTGTGATGTTTATTTCAGTTTGTGTGTTTACATCCTTGGGCAGCTGCTCTCCGTCTGATGAGAGGAGGCTCCCCAGCCCTAGCCATACCCCGACTGTGTAGGGTTACAGGGCATCCCCAGCCACTGCACTTTCATGTTTGTGTTGGTTGTGGGTGATGGGAGTTGTAGTCCAGCACAGCTGGAGAGTACCACAGTGGGCACAGTGTCAAACAAGAGAAGGGAATGTTCAGATCTGCTAGGACAGGCATGCCCAAACTTTGGCCCTCCTGATATTTTGGACCACAACTCCCAGAATTCTAAGCTTAGATTGCCAATGACAAAGGACTGTGGGAGTTGCTGTCCAAAACATCTGGAGGGCCGAAGTTTGGGCATGCCTGTGCTAGGATGACTTTACCCCTGGCTGCTGGGTAGGGGCGCAAGTCTTGGATTATGAAAAATGCCGACAAGTAGAGGGATTTCCCGAGGGCTCTCAAGACCTGGGCCTGTGAGTGGACTGGAAATGGTTTACTTCTGAAAATTTGCTTTGTTCGCTTTTTGCCATGCCGCTGATTGGACAGGATTTCAGCCAGTGAATGTATTTATCCTTCTGGGCCCAAGGTACCAACAGAATCGTTTGTTTTAACTTCTGTGTTCCAGCTAACACAGCAGCTTAGGGGTTTTGGAACCTCAAACCGTTCATGGCTTCTTTGCCAGTCAGGCACTGCACAAAGTGGCCTTCCCAAGCCAGTAACTTTTACGGGAACCTCCTGAAATGATGGAGCAGGACCTGTTTCTCTATTATTGACGTCGTCTTTGCTATGGCTTCAACCCCACCCATGGTGTGTGTGTGTGTGTGTGTGTGTGTGTTTTGTTCTGTTCTGTTCTGTTCTGTTCTGTTTTGTTTTTAATAATTCTAAGCTGTGCCATCAATTTCACCTTAACTGATACAATTGGTTATCTTTAAATGCATTTTAACGTGTCCAATACATCGCCCTATTATCAGAACCACAATGCAAGTGACTTCTTGGGATGGCGATTGTAGGATTTAATCCTCAAGACCTAGCATTCGCGGTTAGAGATGGGCACGAAACAAACAATTTTTCGTTTCCATTTCTGTTTTTTCGTTTCGTTACATAACGAAACGACAAACGAATTTTGTCTCTAAAATGAAACGAAACGAACAGAAACCCTGGAAATTTTGTCGTGCGTTTCGTTTCCGTTACTGTAATATGAGTGAATTGCTTAAAATCCAAAAAAAAAATCACAAGAAAATGAAATAAATGGTAACGAAATGGTAACGAAACGAACAAAAACAATTTTTTTTCAAAAATTCACGAAAAATGGAAACGAACCGAAACGGACCCTCCAAATGACAAACGACAAACGAAATGCCATTTTTTTGATTCGTGCCCATCTCTATTTGCGGTGGTTGTGGTTGTTGCCTGCTAGCTTTTTTTTTTTTTTTTTTGGCACTGGCACCAATAGAACAATCTTCCTTGGAGCCTTCTTTTCAGTTCTGGCAACTGAAAATTCAATCTATTTCTCTGGCTGAGCTGGAGTTCTTTCATCAACCCAAAGAGCAGCACCCTGCGTCTTGAACTGACCAGTTGACCAACACTTCTGTTGACTGGTTCAACTCAAAGTTTCTTGGCAGGAAGGTGTGGTGTCGATGTTCAGAATAATAACGAAGGAAGAGACTGGGTGCCAGGGAGATGGTGAAGACATCTCTGCCTCCTGGAAATGGCCTTGGCCCTGGCAGCTCAGCCTTACTTGGCACGCGGTGCACGAGGTGGTAACTAGCTATTGTCTGGAAGCTCATCCTGGTGGTGATTCTCCCACCGACCCGTCTTGCAACCAGAACCAAACCCTGCCGCTGTGCAATGAGTTTTAATGCCAGAAGGAACACCGTGCCAGCCACCATCTGGGCAGTGCCAGCGCGAGGATCGTTTCCAAAGGCTGATGCCTCCGGGAGCATCCGCGCCCCGGGAGAGCCGAGAGAAACCATCTTTCTTGACTGCTGGGGACTTTCCCTTGACAAAAGGCTGCCTGCCGAGGCTGATGCGAAGTTTTTGTTTTATCTCTGGAGAGCACAAGGCCTGTTAAGGGGATTTCAGTGCCTCCCCCCCCCCCCCGATTGCTATCAAACAAGGATGGGGGCTTAGCGATAAGGCAGAGAGCATCCCTGACGTGGGAGGACAGCTGTCGACGTGGCACCCAACCACGATGTGGCCGCCAGCGCTCTTTTGTTCTTGAGAGCAAGGCTTTTTGCTTCCCGGCCGGGCTGTTGGAATGCAAAATTCAGCAGGGAAGGGAGGGTGGCGGAAGAGACAGGATCTGAACAGCCGACATTAGTGCTTTAATTCTAGGTGCAAATAAAACAAAAAAACTATCTAATTTCTTTTTATCTCTGACTCATTGGCAGCGGGCAGGGTGGGCAGGAGGGAGAAGCTGACCAGCGCTGAGCCAGCGGGTGACTCATGGGCTGAAAGGCTTTTGAGTTAAGTCCAAAAGGACTTTTAACTCGCCTGAAGTTGGGTTGTAACTTCTGGCAGAGGAAGGAGAGAGATAAGACCTTTAATTATGTGCAGCTCGAAAAAGGCTTAAGGGATTCTAAACAAACGGGACTGGAAACGACCTGGCAGAAGGTCAATCTTGGAACTTGGTTGGACTTATCTTACCAAGGAAAGATGACTGGCTGTCTTGGACTGCCAGCTGAAAGCTTAGTTTTGCCCTGTGCCACTTGGCGTGCCCATGCCCCTTTTTTAAAAACCAGCAGCAGCAGCAGCAAAAAAAATACGTACAAGGGGTGTGTATGTGTGTGGAAAACTCATCCTATAAACTTTTAGGACCCTAGCTTCATTTTTAGAGTTTGGATGGATACTCTCTGTTCAGGCAGTATACAGTCTATGCTCTTGGCTTTTTACAGCTGTTTTCCTTCTGCTAATCCGAACATTTTCATCATCTTACGATTTTTAAATGGAAATGAGATGGCGCTTTTCAATAGCAAGATCCATTTTCGTAGAGGATGCATAGCTCTTGAGGATAGGCATAGTTGGTTTTATTTTCCTTTGAAATAAGATCGGGGAAGTGCTTTGATTTTATGCACGTGTGTGTGTGTGCGTTTGTGTGTGTTGCACCTTTACTAGAGCTTTACTTTCTTTGCAAGCTTGCAGAATCCAATTCACGTTCCGTTTGTATTGTACCGCTGGTATGTTCATCTGGTCAAACACTCAAGGATGAGGCCGGCTTCCATGCGTTTGGATCCTTCCCACCCACCATCTGTGGGGCATGCTTGGATCAGGAGCATTGGGTAGATGGGTGGAATCATAAAACCACAGAGATGGAAGGCCCCCCCAAGCCTTTCTGCTGAAAGAGCTGATGGGGAGGGCATCTGGCCTGGATGCCTTCAAAAGGAGATTGGACACATTCCTGGAGGAAACGTCCATCCCAGGTGAAAACCCATGATGGAGATGTGTCATCTCCAGGCTTAAAAAAACCGGGGTCCTTCAAGGGCCAGATGCAGGGGAATATCAGGAGACAGATATCTAGTCCCGTGCGCTCCCAGAGGCATTTGGTGGGGCCACTGTGAGATACAGGAAGCTGGACTAGATGGGCCTTTGACCTGATCCAGCAAGGTTTTCTTATGTTCTTAGGGGGGCACCAGTTCCTGCAGCCAGAAGTCTCCAAGGGTGGGACACTTTTGCCTTCAAAACAAGGCTTTGTTCTGCCTTCAAAGCCCTGAAAAGGCATCTTGCAATATAGCTGAACCTCTAGCCATTTTGTTTCAGAGTGGCTGGCGCAGCCCTTGGAGGGTTCTGGCAAGTGGCAATTCCCCCCTCCCCCGTGTCCCCAGAGGGGGGTCTGAGGGCCCTGAACCTTCTTTTAAAGCATGGGTGGGGAAACCTTGGCCCTCCAGATGTTTTGGACCACAACTCCCAGAATTCCGAGCCAATATTGCCAGTGATGTAGCAGTTGGGGCCCAAAACGTCTGGAGGGCCAAGGGTTCCCCACCCATGCTTTAATGGCTGGATTCCCTGCAAGCATCTTTTTTCCGTACCAATTGCCCTGGTACAAATATGGCTTGGCTCCTTTCGCCTTCTGAATTTCTAAACTGGGAGCTGAATTCTGTGGAAAGAGAGCCAATGGACTCCTGGAACAGCCGGGAGATGTTTGCCCCAGTCCCTCCTCTGTTTATGATCACAATTGTTAAAAAAAAAAAAGCAAGGACTTCTCTAACATACCAGCAAAATAACAAAAAAACCTTGTGGCTCTTTAAAAACAAGTATGTTTTATTTGGCATACACTTTTTGGGGGGGAAGTTCTGGAACCCATATCTTCAGAGGCTGGAGTCCAGCAAAGCAGGTACAACTTGGTTAGTCTTTAAGGTGCCACAAAATTCTTTGTTGCTGTTCCCTGAACAGAGTTATTATCTATTTTAGTTATTTAAAATATGTTTGCCCCACCTTTCTGCTTAAAAGGACCCAAGGTGGTGGCTGACATTATTAAGAAAAACAATATGAAAGCCAGCAACAGTGAGTATACAGATGCTGAAAAGGGTAAAACAAAGACCATGCAATAAACAAAACAACACCAACATGCATTCAAAGCAGCAACACATGGTAAAGGTAAAGGTCCCCTCCCCCCGCCCGCACATGCGTGCTAGTTGTGTCCGACTCTAGGGGTGGTGCTCATCTCCGTATTCAAGCCGAAGAGCCAGTGTTGTGCAAGTCTGTGGCCACGTGGCCAGCATGGCTGCAAGGAAACATTCTTTTACCTTCCCGCTTTTTATGGTGGTACCTATTTATCCACTAGCATTGACATGCTTTCAAACTGCTAGGTTGGCAGGAGCTGGGGTGAACAGTGGGAGCTCACTCCGCTGTGTGGCACCCGGGATTCGTACCGCCGAGCTGCTGACTTTGCAGCTGACAGTTTTCGGAGCCTTAGTCCACTGAGCCACCGTGCCCCTAGGCAACGCATGATGATCCATTTTAAAAACCTCACTCAGATAGTCAGTCACCTGAGTCATCTGAAAGCTTTCAGCTGCTTGGGGAAGACAGCAAAGATGGGGCCAGCTGGGCTTCGCGTGGAAGGGAGATCTGCCCAGCTGGCGGTGGAAAATTTCCATAGGGAGAAAAGCTGAAACGTGAATGTGCTAAGAGAGCTGGCAAGGAAGTGCAGCTGAAATAACTTGAAATTTCTGTCTTTCTAAGTCGGGTGTGCCTTGGTTTGATATGTTTGCGACTCTGAATCCTGATGATAATGTTAGAAGTGCATAGTTGGAAAGGGACCCTCTGGATCCAGACCCGGCTCCTCTCAAGCAGGTACCAAGGAGAGCATCAAACTCCCACCCTCTGGTTCCACGTCCAGATGCCTAAGCCACTGAGTTCTCCAGCCGCTCATGATCCCGCTGGGTCCAGCCTCACGAGAGAGAAAAAACGAGAACAGTGGACATCACAAAATGGTTGCCTCGCCATCCTTTTAAAGGGATACAGATGCCTCTTCATTATTCTGCCTCTGTGCTGTTTTATTCCTGAGAGGCACCAACTCAGGGCAAATATTGGTGCCAGATAAACAGAGTGGCCAGCTGAGAAAACATAGATAGAGAAGGAAGAATCCACTGCTGAAACGCAGAAGGTTGACGTTGGACCGCCTCTGCTGCAGGTGACAGGAGGATTGACCTAGTCCTTCACACCCTGCTTAAAATTCGAGGCAAAAAGCAAAGCAAAACAAACGACAAAAAGCATGTGGCTCCTTAAAGACTAACTTTCATATTTTAATGTAAGGTTTTGTGGACACGCCCACTTCTTCAGACTTAACAACAGCAGAATGAGGTGTGCAATATAATATGTAATGGGATATACGTTTCATATTACCAAATATTCATTGGCTGTTGCATGTAGGTATATTTGCATGCAAGCCCGGTTGTAAATTCCTATAGAGACAGAGCTGGGTGAGGGTGGATAGGAGAAGGGGAAGAGGAAGAGGAGGGTTGGTTATTTTACCTCCCTTTTCCCCCATCATCTCCAAAACTGATTTTTGCCTGGAATTCTTGCACAGACTAACATGGCTGCCTTCTCAAAAAAAAAAAACCTATATAAAAGGCTACCCTGTTGAAAAGATGTCATGGGAGGAGGGCAGCTTCCCCACATCAATAAATCCCCAAGCATAGCCAGAATTCTTGGCAGACGTGGGATTCCCTTCCTCCTTTTTGGGCGGAGGGGAGGCAGGCCAATGTCACACCCCCCCACACACACACACACGCCATAACCAAAGGGAGAAATTGCTTCACACACTTGGAGGGTGAGAGAAGATGAATGCAAGAGAGGCGAAATATTTTTTACAACAGAGCCCTAAAACAACGTCAACCTAATCAATGCATGTCAATGGACCATCCATCCAACAGCCAATGAATATTTGGTAGGAAACTTATATTCCATTGTATATTATATTATACATCTCATTCTGCTGTATGTCCGAAGAACTGTAGGGGTTTAAGAATTCAGTGTGTTGGAATCAACAGATGGCAACCCTAATAGTGCTTTTGAGATAAGTGACGTGTTTAAGGAGTGGTTTTACCAGTTCCATTCTCCTAGTCAGTTTGCATGGCTGAATGGGGATTCGAACCCTGTTCTCCAGAGCCTTAGTCTTTCACTCTGCCCATGACACCATACTGGGTATCTGTGAAGATTCTCAGTCATCCAGGGGAGGTTCTCTAGAAGTCGATGTGGTGTTTACCTGTGGTGATGAATAATGCATGGGCGTGTCCGTACTGATTGGTGGGTTTGTAGACCCATAGGAGAGTCTGGGGGAGTGGACTGAGGGATTTAAGGCTCTGCTCAGCACTGTTTGGATCAGATAGAGAATCTGAGAGAGTCTGAGATAATCAGATAGGGACTGGCACTGTCTAAGAGAAAAACGGATACAGCTAGATAAGGGACTTACCCTTTCTGAGAAAGGATAGAGAGAGAGGACATAGGATTTTTAGAGTGTCTGTGAGGAAAATTAAGTGTTTAGAGTTTGTAAACTTAGGAACTGGGTGTGCATCTATTCAACTTTATTAGTCATCAAACTTGAGTGGGTTTGAGCTGTATTCTTTTTGTTTATGCTTCAACACAGTACTATTAATGATTCTACCTTGTAATCAATAATCTTGTTTTGGTTTTTGTTCAACTTAAAAAACAGTCTGAAGGGTTTAATTTACTATCGAAGCTATTTGGTGGCAGCGAAAGAGAAAAATTAGAAGCGGTGTTTATCAATAGCCTGTGGAAGGGCCCGCGGGGGGGGGGCCCAAGCACATTAACGCTACAGTGGAGTCATGGCAATCGGACTTATTTTCTTGTGAGATGGAAACATTTGCAATACAGTACTCATTGAAGCAGCTTCGTCAGACTGGAGAAGCTGCTTGAATGAGTAGTGAAACATTTTGATGTCAGAAGAAAAGAAGTCCAGTTGCCAGGACTGATCTTCCAGATAACCTCGCCTGGACGACTGAGAATCTTTCCAGACTTTTGGGAACTGCAGTCCAAGAGCAGCTGGGGACCTATCATCCTAATGTAGATGGGTTTGGCATGTGATTGAAAACCACTTTAGGGGTAGCAGCACTGTTCCTTCACATCAGAGTGACCCGGCTGAAGAAAGAAGACACTGTGACCAAAATATTGTTGCATACAGCATAGTAGATTGCTCTGGAGTTGGTCCAGTGACCCAGTAGTTTAGCGAGTCACCTTCTCTGCAATTACCAATTATCATTGTCGCTGTCGTGACACTGGAGAACTGGAAAGGACCCTATGGATCCAGCCCTTGTCAATGAGGCCGAGTAAGGAATCGAACTCCCAACCTTTTGGCTCCGGAGCCAGAGATCTAAACCACTGAGATCCAGCAGTTTGTACTCTTAACTACAAAGTCACAGTTAGAGTAGGCCTGTTCCCAGCTATCTATTTATAGCTTTATTCTAGTGCAGTCGTTCTCAGCCTGTGGGTCCCCAGATGTTCCTGGAATGCAACTCCCAGAAGCCTCCACCACTCGCTGTGCTGGAAGAGGTTTCTGGGAGTTCCAGTCCAGGAACATCTGGGGACCCACAGGTGGAGAACCCCTGTTTCTAGTGTGATAGCCCGTGCTAAGCAACAGGATTTTGGCCACTTTGGAGAAGGCTGCTTTGTGAGCCATTCAGAGGTTTTGTCATGATATCAGATAACCTTGTTCTGTGCTCACTCAGGTCTTTTATGCCGCTCTCTTTGGCAAATGGGTTTCCCCCACCATTTCCAAACAGCCAAGCAGTTGCAGACGGTGTGAAATTTTATTTAATTAACCGAGGTGCTGTGTGGTTAATCTCAGCGAACAGCTCTGCCGTTGCCATCTGTCCTGAGGTGGTAACTCTGTCCCCATCTAATGCCCAAGGACGCAGAGACGCTGCTTGGTGCGGTAGAGTTGAAACAGGTTGTGCATTTAGGGCACAGCTGGATGGAGAAGAGGCTTGACTAGTTCTACAAAAACGGGACTGACGCAACAGCTGGGAAGGAGATGGTCTTGAGGAGGAGGAGGAGGAGGAAGAGGCTGGAAGGCACAGTGGCTGTCCAGGGAGCGAGTCGTTCATCGCATTTTACATCACTGCATCGTGTTCATTTACTCCCAGGTCACCAAAGCAATGTTGATCCTTAGCAGTGATGCAGGACTGTCTTTCTATAAAGGAGATTTAGCTGAGGAAGGTCGCCATCGCTTACCCCTGAGTCAGCTCCCTGGAGGGCAGTGTGTCCCCTGAATTAAGTACTGTAACTTGCAGTGTGTTTTTTTTAGCTCTATATAGGGTTGTATAAGAGGCCCATGCTGCTTCTTTGCTTTCCTAACTAGTAGGCAGGTTCCTGAGACTTAATTCATGAGTGGCAGGAGCAATTTTAACCTCTTTCCTTTGTTTGGAATCAGTGGGACAGAGTGGGATCCAACTGTATTTACACCTTCAAGGCAAATCCAGCGGATTGCATAGGTATTTTTTGTTTTGCCTTGTTTTTTATTTTTTATTTTTATTTTTGGGGTTTTTTGTGTGTCCTACAACCCAACAGCCATGTAGCAGGCCCTTCAGCAGGTATGCTTCTGCTAACTTCTTGCAGCTTCTAAGATCCTGCATAGAATTCCTATAACAAACTATTGCTGCAATGCAGTGTTTCGGCAGCGTGCAAAATGGGTCCTGAAATGTAAATAGGAAGTGTGATTAATGCGTGAATAATAAACATCACATATCTCTCATCCTTCTTTTATTTATTTATTTATTTATTTATTTTTGAAGCTGAATTGTGTTCTTCTAAAGGACTCTTCTGGCAACTTCAAAGTAGTATGATTAGGCTAGCATCGAATAATATTACCTTTTGCCTCCAGCCACACCTGGGTTGTGTTTTGCAGGGATGTGATGGATATTAGTCATCAGCAGAAGGTCGGCTGTCATGCGGTCTGCATTTCTTGGAAAGAGAGACGCAAAAGGGATGTGATTTCTACCCGGCAGTGTTGGGCCTGGTTTTGAAGGTGAAAGTGTGTGGAGGAGGAAGTAGGTGGTCTCACCATTCTTGAGAATGTGGTATGTGATTCAGGCTGGGTATTGAGCTAGCGAGATCAAGGGTGGACTTCCCTAGCCTGGCATTTTTGGAATATGTTATGCTTCCTCTCCTGTCTTCCTTAACAGGCAGGAGCTGTGACTGCCACGGATGATATATATCAGTGGTTCTCAACTTGTGGGTCCCCAGATGTTCCTGGACTGCAACTCTCAGAAATCCCTTCCAACACAGCACCGCTATCAAAGTTATCAAAGAAAGCTATCAAAGTACAAAAGATTACAACACCCATCTTAAAGAGCTAAAGCTAAAAAAATTAAATTGGAAACATATGCAAAAATCTAAGACTCTAACTTGATGAAGCAGCATTTCATTAGTAGCAACCCCTGTCATCTTTCACAGTCACAATATGATCTGCATATTCACCAGTTCATTTCCAGTCTTGCCCTCTCCCTCAGTTCCCATGAGGTTCCAATTCAGGAATGTGGATGTTATGACTCCTCTGCAGCCCTGCTTCTCAGGCGGTAACGCTGCACCTGCGAGGCCTAGAAAAGAACTAGGGAAAAACAAATAAACTATTTTCTCACAAATCCTTCTTCAATTTCTTGACATATGGTGGGGGAGTCTCCTTCTTTGGAGGTTTCTAAGCAGAGGCTGGATGGCCATCTGTCGAGAGTCCTGTGATGGGTGTTCCTGCATGGCAGGGGGTTGGATTAGATGGCCCTTGAGGTCTCTTCGAACTCTAGGATTCTGTTATTCTATGATTCTGTGATTCTACTGCCATTTTCCTATTTTCCTGACAGTGTATGTGTTGAGAGGGGCCTAATCCTCCCTCCACCACTGTGTCTCTCTGGCCTCCAGGTCTTGGGAAATTTCCTATTTGCTCCGTCCGTCCTTCTGTCCATCCGTCTGTCCATCCATCCATCCATCCATCCATCCATCCATCCATCCATTTGATTTCTATACGGCCCACCAGGTGACCAAGGGCAGTTTGGGCTGATAACAAAGCAGAAATTCAAAGTATCAAATTAACATACGAAATTAAACTAAAAAGGAAGACAGCATTAAAAAACCCAATAAAAACAAGATGGTAGAACTGATAATTTAAAAGGTGATGGAACCTCTGCACTTTGTTGATTTAATATCTTAACATAAGAACTTAAGAACGTAAGAAAAGCCCTGCTGGATCAGGCCAAGAGCCCATCTAGTCCAGCTTCCTGTATTTCACAGTGGCCCCACCAAATGTGTTTGGGAGCACACAAGACCAGAGATCTGTCCCCTGATACCCCTCCCCTGCATCTGGCCCTGAAGTATCCTGGTTTTAAGCCTGGAGATGACACATCTCCATCATGGTTTGTAGCCTGCGATGAACTTTTCCTCTAGGAATCTGTCCAGTCCCCTTTTGAAGACATCCAGGCCAGATGCCATCACCACCTCCTGTGGCAGGGAGTTCCACAGACTAACAGCACGCTGGGTTAAAAAAAAATACATTTGTCTGTTCTCACTATCCCAACCCTCAGTTTGAGTGGATGTCACCTAGTTCTGGTATTTATGAGCTAGGATTTCAGAGATCACTTCGAGATCCCCAGTGAAGGAGCCAGGCAAATTTTGGGTGGGAGTTTATTCCAAGGATGAGGAGTGTCAGAAGACAGGAGAACTGTCCAAAGACAGCTCGCTCGCTTCCTGGTTTTCACTTTCCAGGTCTCTCTCAGTGTCCTCAACTGTCCAGTCTGGGATGGCTGAGTCGGTTGAGCAGATCTCATAGGAAGAAGGTGTCCTGCCAGGTATTGAGGTCCCTAATCATGGAAGCCTTATTGGGTTTGTAGGCCTGTTTTAGTTTGTTTGTTTATTTGGATAGTGGCAGAAAGAAATATTAAATAGCCCGTTGGTCAGGATCCGGTAAACTCAGACTGCTTGCGTAACGTTGGAGAGCAAATGCCTTGACTCGGTGTTTGCCCCTTGTGCAGCATAAGCAAGGGCAGGAGAGTGATGGCCATCTAATGTAGCAGCAACACTCGAGGGAGCAAAGGATTCTGTGCCTCTCTACAGTGGTGCAGCATTGTGCTGCGCTGGCATCTGGTTGGATCCGTGAGGTTTTGCAACCTGGTCTGGCCAGTCCTGAGGTATATCCTGGGGAACATATTTGGTTCATGGAGGGACCTGGCCAAGCCTGCTTGGAGAGTGTGTGTTGGAGAGCTTGTATTTCACCTCCCCCTGACCATATTCAAAGGCAACCTGCAGTTCCTTGATTGCAGAAGAGTTGATTGGCCGAGCAGGCTTCATCATCGCTGGGCGCCTCAGCAGGACAGGGCCATTTCCCCCCAGCCATCAAGGTTCAAGAGAAGTCCTGCAGGTCATTGGTGTTCAAAAAAGCGGCACTTTTCTTCTGCCAAATGCCTGTAAATAGGCCCACTCTTTGTAGCTACAGTGCAAGAAAAAATCAGGCCAAGTCGCATGGCCACATAAGCTGACTCTTGTTAGAACGAGAGCCTTGCGAAGTGCTTAAACTCCACTACTGCAGCCAAAACTTTGCTCCTGACCTGGGTTGAATGCCAAGCAGCCATTTTGAGGTTCAGTCAGCCTGCCAGCCTTCCAAGGTCGATAAATTGAGTATGCAGCTTGCAGGGTGGTGGCAGGGGGAAGCAGTACATAGCCTGCGCAATTAAGTTGCAAAGCGTCCAGAGCATTCTTTGCGTTTTATGCTGCAGTATAGAAGCAGCACATTTTGCTTTGCCTTGCTGTGCTCTCCTTTGCTTTTAATGCCTATATTTTTACAAGCTCTTTAGATCAAAAATCTCCCTGTCAGGGCTGTTTTGTGGGTGCTGGAGTGTAATGTAAGAACATAAGAACAGCCTTGCTGGAAGAGGCCACAGCCCATTTAGTCCAGCATTCTGTTTCACACAGTGGCTCACCCTTTGCTTCGGGGTATTGCCAAGCAGATGTCTTCACCTGCACCATGCCTGATGTAAAGATCTGTAATCCTGACATCTTGTGCCAATTCTTGTGCCTTTTGGTTGGGTATCGCTGCATAAGGCAGCCCATCAGAGAGCCTTTGGAGGCAGTGGGTGATGGCTAGGATGATCAGCATCCATCAGTGCCTGTCTCCTTACACCTTGGTTGGAGGACAGAGGCATGTGTTGCGGCAGCGCTTTCCCATGCAATGTTGTCACTGTCGTCATAAACAGAATCCACCCATATGTGAAGAACACATAGCACTGTGGCGGGCGACCAAGAAAGCCAATGCGATTCCTGGTAGCATCAACAGGAGCATCGTGTCTAGATCAAGGGAAGTGATAGTACCACTCTCTTCTGCTCTGGTCAGACCCCACCTGGAGTCCTGTTTCCAGTTCTGTGCACCTCAATTGAAAAAGGATGTTGACAACCTTGAGCGGGTCCAGAGGAGGGCGACCAGGATGGTTGAAGGTCTGGAAGAGATGTCTTATGAGGAATGGCTTAGGGAGCTGGGAATGTTTAGCCTTAAAAAAAGAAGGCTGAGAGGGGATATGATAGCCACATCTGAATGTTTGAAAAGATGTCATACTGAAGAGGGGGCTGGTTTGTTTTCCATGGCTTCAGAGACTAGGACTCAGGTCAATGGTTTCAAACTACAGGAAACCATTAGAAAGAACTTCATGTTGGTTAGAGCTGTTTGGCAGTGGAATCTGCTGCCTCAAAGGAGGGTGGTGGAGTCTCCTTTGGAGGTCTTTAAGCAGAGGCTGGATGGCCATCTGTCAGGAGTCCTGTGATGGGGGTTCCTGCATGGCAAGGGGCTGGACTGGTTGGCTCTTGAGGTCTCTTCCAACTCTATGATTCTGTGATTCTACTGCCATATTCCTATTTCCCTGACAGTGTATGTGTTGAGAGGGGCCTAATCCTCCCTCCACCACTGTGTCTCTCTGGCCTCCAGATCTTGAGAAATGTTCCCATTTGCTCCGTCCGTCCATCCATCCATCTATCCATCCATTTGATTTCTATATGGCCCACTAGGTGACCAAGGGGCTGAATGGCCATCTGTCAGGAATCCTGTGATGGGGGGTTCCTGCATGGCAGGGAGTTGGACTGGATGTCCCTGGAGGTCTCTTCTAGCTGTAGGATTTTATGATTCTAACTGTTTGTCAGCAGCCTTGCTGGGCTTCATCACTGTGCTCATTCTTGGGGCTGCCGTGTGACCCGTCTGGCCCAAGAATAACTGCTGAACTTGCCTGTGCTCTGCTTTCCTCCTCCCCAGATACTCCGAACGCAGTCTTACCAAGTGTATCGGGATCACCATAGAGACCCGGCCAGATTATTGCTTGAAACGACACCTCAGTGACATGTTGTCTTACGGATGCACCAGGTTGGAGATTGGGGTGCAGAGCGTCTACGAGGATGTGGCCAGAGACACAAACAGGTAAGGGGCACAACCGGGTAAGAGCAGGCAGGAGAGTTTCAAAAGGAGATGCCCTAAATCAGTGTTGGCGAACCTATGACATGGGTGCCAAAGGTGGCACTTGGAGCCCTTTCTGTGGGCACTCAACATGGGCCCTTCACAGCCTCCTGTATTTAGGTTAAATTGCAGTACAGTGGCACCTCAACTTACGAATTTAATCCGTTCCAAACGCATGCTCTTAAGTCGAACTACTCTTAAGTCGGGGTACCCATCTAAATATTCTTTTTAAAAAAGTTTACAAATAAAAAAAATTGTAAGTTGAGCAGACCATATCTAAAATTTGTATGGCAGCAGTTAAAATGCCAACAGTTTTCTGCTCTTAAGTCAAATTGCTCTTAAGTCGTGGCACCACGGTATTGGCACTTGGCGAAAAATTAGTGGGTTTTGAATCACAATTTGGGCACTCGTTCTCTAAAAGGTTCATAATCACTGCCCTGAATGCCTGCATGGAAATTCTTGGAGGATTCCTGTGCTCATGGTAATGGGCCATTTTCCTCCACTCTGCTCCGCAAAATCCTGAACCTCCCTTCAAGAAGCAAAGCAGGCTTTTAACAGCCAATCACCCGCTTCTTCACCTGTTTGAAGGCGGGTGGCTTGGCCCATACTGGATTTAATGGTGGACTGTCATCTATCAGGAATCAATGTTGAGCAGGGGGCAGGACAGTAGAGAGACTTCAAAGAGTGGTCCAAGGTTTCCCTTTTGCTCGGGAATCATACAGGTGATAAACATTGGTGCAGTAGTTCTCCACCACAAGTGGTTTGTATATTACTTTTCTTGAGAGAGGCAGGCTTGCAAAGAGAGGTTTTTAACCCCATCCTGACATCTTAGCAAACAGACCTTGAGCTTATTGCAGCAAGGTCTGCTGAGGTGTCAGGAGGGTGTTAAAAACCTCTCTTTGCAAGTGCAGCCCGCAGGAGCAGCCCTTGCTGAGGCGTTTGCGTTTCGCTTCCAAAGAGAGGCCTTTAACCCCCTCCTGACACGTCAGCAAACAGAGCTGGGGCTGCTCCTGCTGGATACATTTGCAAAGAGAAGTTTTTAACCAACCCCTAACACCTCATCAAACTGACCTTGGGCTGCTTGGATGCTGTTTCCAAAGAGAGGTTTTTAACCCCCCCACCCCACACACACACACCTCAGCAGACAGACCTTGAGCTCCTGGCAGCTGGCAGGAGCAGCCCAAGGTCAGTTTACTCAGGTGTCTGCATTTCGCGGATTTTCCTTTATTGCAGGTGGATCAGGCACCAAACTCCCACAGTAAATGAGGGAGTACTGTGCTTAAAAGTGAGGGAGGGGGAAGACCAATATTCCCTTTGGTCATATTTGGATCCTGGATCCCTTGAGCCCCTTCAAAGAGTGGTCATGGGAACTCAAAGTGTTTGTGATACCCTGCCTTGGAAACCTCTCTTGGCAACTGGAAATTGAGTCGTGCCAAGTTGACTTATTTTCTTGTGAGATTGAAATGTTTCACTGCTCATCCAGGTAGCTTCGTCAGTCTGAGAAACAATGGTGTGAGTCTTCCAATTTAATAGTTCACCTTGGTTTCATGCTACCCTGGCCTGAAGAGGCTTGTTAGATGGACAGTGGTCTGGTGAGTGCGAATGTCCCACCTATGCAACCCTTCCAAGACCCATTAAGTATGGGACGTTCCTGATGGAGGTGTGAAGTGCTTCTGATTTGCCTATGGGTTAATGAAAGGGCAGCATAAGTGGCAGATAGACTATGCCTGAGCACCCCACCTCTGCTGAGAGAGGGGTTTTCAATACTCGCATGAATGGCTTCCCTGACCCCTCTCTCAAACCACCTCTCTTCTCTGTCTCATATGTGCACACCCTCATCTTTGAATGAGTGTCCTTTGTCCTTCAAATGGAGGTACACTGCTGATTCTGGTCCTCCTGAGCTGTTGCTCCTCCTATGTTGGGCCATCCTTCTGTTTAATGACTGTTTAGTTTCTCCAGTGTAGAGGTCTGCACACTCCTTACTGCATTGGACTGCATATACTATATTGCTCCTTTTTTTTTTTTGGCATCGGGTCCTTAGAGTGGATGAATCTCTGCCTTAGTGTGTTTGTGGGTTTGAAATAAACAAAGATGAGGTGTTTGCCCAAAATCCTTTTAAACGTCTCAGACACTCCAGCCATGTAGGGAATGACCAGGTCCTTCCGTCAGGTCTGGGTCTCAGGCTGATCTCTTGTTCTTCTGGGTCAGCACACTGGTTTGTTGAAGGCCCACTTGGGATATTCACAAGCCTTCAGTTCTAAATTCAGGTGCCTGTCTTCCTTCTTCTTGGCTTGCACTCTCGGCAACTGCCCTGTCAGTTTTGGAGCCAGAACAAAATCTATCTATTCTTACTGTGGTCTTTTAAGGTCTGTTTTAATGCCCATAGTTTAGTTTTCACCCCTGCTGCTGTCCTTTGGTTTAGGCTGTGTAATCTATGACCTATTTTCTCATAGTGTGCAGGTGCATGTCTGTTCTACTTGGATGAGTAGCGAAATATATTGATCTCGCAAGAAAAGACCAGTTGCCATGACTCAACTTCCGGATCACCTCACCTAGATGACAGACGTCCATTCTACTATTGGGTTTTTTTCCCCCCAGTTGAATTCTGATTCTTTGTGAGTTTTGTTGTGCTTTCATCTACACCACATTTTAGGGGCTGAAACTGTCAGTGGGGAGTTGTAAGAAATTTCACAGATAAGTAAGTAGGATAACGTATTATAATACCCTTTAAATGCTTTAGTCATCATGAATAGCGCTCATTTAAGTTTGCTTGGCTCTTTGTCCTTCCTGGGCGACTCCTCTTGGCAAAGGATTCTGCAAGTCGTTCAAATTGCACTAGTGTGTATTGGCTTTGTGCTTTCTCCTGCTCTGCTGATGCGGGAGAGGTTTGGACGTGTTGTGTGGAAAAAAGAGGAGTGATTTGCTCAGGCCCTCGTAAGTCCAAGAAAGAGGTTCTGTGTTTGATCAAGTGGGGAAAAAAACACTTCCTGCTTTTGGACAAGAGCTTGTTGATCGAGATTCCTGCTGGACAAATTCTCTGGCCAGCCGTCAGCGAAGCATCAAGAGTGCAGGACAAAGTCTGCAGTGCATCCTGCCAGCAGCTGTGGAGCTTGCTCTATGCTGGCCAGAAGCGCGACTGCTTTGATGACCTGAGTGCCGCGCAGCATTCATTGGCACCCATAAGTGTGGGATGGTTGCCATGGGGCCTTAGGGGCTTTATGTAGCCATGCTTGTAAGACCTGGGGCTGGCTTGATGTAGATTTCTAATTTAATTCTAGAAATGCCTGGCCTAGAGTGATCTCTGGACACAGGACAGCCACTTTTGTGAAAGCATCTCACGATCTGGGGGAAACAGAGCACAGTGGCGTTCCTGTTAGTGATGCTTCCACTGCTGTACCATCGCAATGTGGAAGACTAATCTGGCCACCATGTCAGAATAAGAATCAGAATCCTTTTATTGGCCAAGTGGGATTGGAGTGGGATTGGAGGAATTATTACCATCTGCTTCCACTGCTACTGTGCAACTGTTATCCTTTTATTTTATCTTTTCTATTATAAACTTTGGTAACTTGATTGATTGATTGATTGATTGATTGATTGATTGATTGATTGATTGATTGATTGATTGATTGATTGATTGATTGATTGATTGGATTTTTATACCATCCATCTGGCAGCAAGGCCACTCTGGGCGGTTAACAAGTTTAGGAGTACAGTATCCTCCCGTCTATTGAGGGGTTAGGGACCAACCCGACACGTGATCATTGAAAATCCGTGATATGCGGATGCAGGTCGGGTTGGGCCTGGGGGGGGCGTGCGTGCAATGTTTAAAATGTCTTTCAGCAATGGAGCCAAGCACTTGGTGTCTACTATATGTCTGCTGCTATACGTCTGAAGAAGCAGGCGTGTCCACGAAAGCTTACATTAAAATATAACTGTTCGTCTTTAAGGTGCCACATGTTTTTCTCTTTTGTTTTAGTTTGTTTCTTTCCTTTTTTCCATCCATGCACACAACATTTGAGACAGGCTGCACAGCTGCTTCGGAGATGATATTATGACGTGTTTTGTTTTAGTGGGCCTTTCTTGGTCATCAGCTTGCCCGCCAAGTGGCAGCAGATGATGCTGGCATCTTTCCCTTGCTTTTCTTGGGAGCAGTGAAGATTCTTCAGTCATTTTGGAAAAATGAAAGCCTCCGGGCTGCGAGGTTTGGTGTCTGTCTGTTTCCTTTCAAGGCGGCCGTGAAAAACGTCGGCGTCCCAGCTGTTCAGTTTTTGGCAAGGAATGTTGGGGGGTGTTTTCCCCGTCGTGCTTCCTTAGTAAAAGAGCAAATGGAGAAGCCTCTGCTTCTTGTCTAGCGAAGAAGAGCCAGATAAAACACAGATGAACAGAGAGGGGTTGAGGTTTCAGGGCTCACTCGCCAAGGTGGCTGGCTGTTGGCAACAGCAGAAGCTGTGCTAAGTCCAAAGCCCCTCCCAGTCCAGAGAGGCCGTGAATTACGTAGGATTCCCTGCTGCGGTCCAGTTTTCTGCTGCCTTGCTGGCTGCGTCCGTGGGCTGCGAGAGATCTGGAACTGGAGTAATTCAGGTCCTCTCTCAGATTGCTCCTTCTCTGTCCTTTTCTCCCGTTATTCCTGCCAGGAGAGTAATTCTGCCCCCTGAATCCGTCCATCTGCAGATCTCCAAAACAAAGAATTTGAGTGATACAAGAGATTCCCTCATCTCCCCCTTTTCCCAAGCAGAAAAGGTGTCTCCCTATTCCTATACAGGCCGCACATCTCTGAGTAGGACCACACTGTTTCTCTGGTTTGGTTAAAATATGTGACTCTGTATACCAAGGCAAGTATGTTTTTGCACCAAAGGCTTCCCAGGGGCTGGGAGCACTGGTGGCTTATTGATTTGCTGCCCTCCCCGTAACTCAGTTATTGCATCTGGTTTGCTGCTCTGGGTCACTCAGAAGTTCCAGAGAGTCCAGGGGAGGGCAGCTTTGTAGTATGTATTTTGAAGTCTTGCTACTCTCTGTTATTTTATCTCTTGTTCAATAGTGAACCACCTGCAATTGCCTTTTAGGGAAGGCGGGTGGTCGATAAATGCACAAAATAAATAAATGTGGGGGCTGTTTTCCACAACCCCCACCGCCCCAGGACCCACTGTGGGCTGAGAGGGGATATGATAGCTATGTTTAAATATTTGAAAGGATGTCCCATTGAAGAAGGGACTGGTTTATTTTCCATGGCTTCAGAGACTAGGACTCGGGGCAATGGTTTCAAACTGCAGGAAAAGAGATTCCATTTGAACATTAGGAAGAACCTCCTGACGGTTAGAGCTGTTCGGCAGTGGATTATGCTGCCACAAAGGAGGGTGGTGGAGTCTCTTTTGAAAGCTTTTAAGCAGAGGCTGGATGGCCATCTGTCGGGAGTCCTGTGATGGGGGGGGGTTCCTAAATGGCAGGGGGTTGGACTGGATGGCCCTGGAGGTCTCTTCCAACTCTAGGATTCTATGATTCTAAGCTAGCACTTCCTGGCCAAACTAGGAATGACTAGAAGCCACTTCTGGTTTTTTTTTTTTTTTGGTTTTTTTAAGGAGTGGGGAGAAATGGGGACTCATTGAAGGTGGCCGTACCAAAGGTGACAGTAGCATCCTCGGCAGAAGTAACGAACCCTCTGTAGGATGTGTGACATGCCAACCCCAAGATAGCTGGAGCTGTTCACTCTCAACTGAGCTGAAGCTAAAGAGGCGGTCTCAAGTCTTTTTCTTCTGCCCCCTTGTCATTTCATGCTTTTCTTTCTTTCTTTTTCCTCCTACCACTTTTGTTTTAATAATCCACAGATGTTTACACCAAAAATGGATGTACTTGTCTTTCAGCCACAGACTTTATTTCTGTTTTTTTATTATTATTATTATTATTATTTTCATTATTTGGTCTGATACAATTCCCTCTTTGAGACGTGCAGGTGGGGTCTCTTTGGGGGAGGGGGATTGCACCCGAGAGACGAGATTCTCCTTTTTGATGCCATCTGAAAAACCCTGGGAACGCTGTGGAGTGTTTTGAGGCTCCAAAACAGCTGCATGTGTGCACATGCCTAAACACCCGTCTGCAAGCAGGGTCATGTTCTCAGAGTTGAATGGGACGGGAAGCTTCCTGGGTGGTGAGGTTTGGGGGAAGAGATTCTCTTAAGTCAGCAGAGCCAAATGATTTTTCCTTCCTGCTCTGAACCAGCAGCGGTTCTTCTTGGGCTTTGAAAAGGATGCATTGCTTTCTACTGGGTCCTTCAAGCGGGAGATGTTCAGGGTTGCCACTTTCGGGAAGGTCAGGGAAAGTCAGGGAAATTGGTCCGAAGTCAGGGAAAGTCAGGGAAGTTGTGATTAAAATATATTTAAGCAGTGTTTTTTTTTTTTAACCTGCTGTTGCAAGAGCATGATCTGTTCTGCGGCAACTGGAATAAAGAAGTACTGTAAAAGCAGTTAACAGTGTGCAAACTTGAAACATCTAGCTGCCTCCATCCCTACCTGCTAGTACAGCATTTAAGAGACTTATAAATAGAAGCAGGTTTTGGGGCCACGCTTGTGTGCGGAATGGAAGTTTTGAGTCCTGCTAAACCCAACACGGAGTCAGGGAAGTGAAAAATAAAATGTTATTGGCAACCGTGATGTTGGCCCGAGTTGCCTACCAGTGGTGCAATCCACCAATGAGTGACAATCTGTCCCAGGATATGTGTTGGCCTTGCCTCCCCATGAGGAACATCTGTGAGTCTTGAACCTGTGGAGGCCAGCAGCCAAGGGTCATTTCTTTAGTCCTTTCCCTCCCTTCCGCGGTTGGTTAAGGGGATGTCCTTTCAACTAGCAGAATGGAAGATCTCCATGGGGGCTCTCTTTTGTGTAAAACTGCTGCCCAAGACAGGAAGGCCAAGTCCATGCTAGGGATTATCAAAAAGGGGATTGAAAATAAAGCAGCCAACATTATAATGCCATTGTACAAAACGATAGTAAGGCCACACCTGGAGTATTGTGTACAATTCTGGTCACCGCATCTCAAAAAAGACATAGTGGAACTGGAAAACGTGCAGAAGAGAGCGATTAAAATGATTACTGGGCTGGGGGACCTCCCTTATGAGGAAAGGCTAAAACATTTGGGGCTCTTTAGTCTGGAAAAAAAGGTGCCTGAGGGGGGATATGATTGAGATGTACAAAATAATGCGTGGCATGAGTAAAGTGGATAGAGGAACACTCTTCTCCCTCTCACAAAATAGCAGAACTAGGGGACATATACTCAAATTGAGAGCTGGGAGAGTGAGAACAGACAAAAGAAAATATTTTTCTACCCAGCGTGTTGTTAGTCTGTGGAACTTCCTGCCACAAGAGGTGGAGATGGCATCTGGCCTGCATGCCTTCAAAGGGGGATTGGACAGATTCCTGGAGGAAAAGTCCATCACAGGTTACAAACCATGATGGAGATGTGTCATGTCCAGGCTTAAAACCGGGGTACTTCAAGGGCCAGATGCAGGGGACTGGTATTAGGAGATAGATATCTAGGCCCTTGCGCTCCCTGATGCATCTCGTGGGGCCACTGTGAGATACAAGAAGCTGGACTTTGACCTGATCCAGCATGGCTCTTCTTATGTTCTTATGTTCTTAAGACGATGTAAGATCAGAGGTGCTTAAATCAACAGGAGGTAGCATCTAGACTTGAGCCTAGGACCTTCTACAAGCAGAACAGATCATTTCCTTCTTCTCCAGGATTGAGTTAGATAGGTCCTGGATTTGGCCTCTTTATAAAGCAGTGCTGTAGAGCAATGGAAATTCAGCATAATCTAAGATGCCTGAATCTGAGTTGCAACCTGTGGAGGAATAACGAGACCTTTTTGAATCCGTACGGCTCCATGTCTTTGTGGGGGGGGGCAGGCTTGCGTGTTTCTGATCAGTGTTTCCTTTCTCCAGAGGCCACACGGTGAAGGCTGTGTGCGAATCGTTCCACTTAGCCAAGGATGCTGGTTTCAAGGTGGTGGCGCACATGATGCCGGATCTGCCCAACATGGGACTGGAAAGAGACATTGACCAGTTTGTGGTAAGGAGCTTGTCCCCCGCTTCACTTCCAAATGTTGTTGCTTCCACGTGATCACACACGCACACCCTTTAGCCATTGCTTCCTCGATCTCTCATTAGTGGCTGTGTGGCAATCTGACCTATGGGGTGGGGTGGGGGTGGGAGGTTCTGCTTTGGGGTGTTTCTGCAAAATTTACTCAGGGGAGGCAAGTTTGCAATGCTTGCCTGCCACCGTTCCTGCCTTTCTCCCCCTCCCCCCATTTTTTGTAAGAATTACTGGAGGGTATGTAAAGGTAAAGGTTCCCCCCCCCCCCCGCACGTGCATGCTAGTCATGTCCGACTCTAGGGGTGATACTCATCTCCATTTCTAAGCCAAAGAGCCAGTGTTGTGCAAGTCTGTGGTCATGTGGCCGGCATGGCTGCAAGGAAACACTGTTTACCGTACCTTCCCGGCGGTACCTATTTATCTACTTGCATTGACATGCTTTCGAACTGCTAGGCTGTCAGGAGCTGGGGTTAACAATGGGCGCTCACTCTGCTGCTGCGTGGCACCCAGGATTCGAACCGCTGAGCTGCCGACTTTGCAGCCGACCGTTTCAGCGCTGCAACCTGCTGAGCCACCATGCCTCTATTACTCGAGAGCATGAGGGGACTGTTAAGTTTAAAATAAAGGCCCTTTCAAAAAGAAACCTACTTTTGGAGTGCATAGGTTTCGGGAGAGGGTACAGCCTCCATCCCCCTATCTAGCGGTAGGCATTTGCTGCCCTCAAACATCTGGCATTTGTGTCCCCTTTCTCTCCATGGTGGCAAGAGGGACGGTCATCTGCAGGCAGCAGTTCACCAGGACTGGTAGCAGGAACCAAGTGTTGGCTGGGAAGACTAAAATTTGGCCCCTTCCTCGACCTTTGCTACCATGAATTAGGTGGATCGTGAATCTTCTAATAATAGAACAGGCTGCTTGGATGCCCTCTGACTCCCTTAAGGCTTCATTTGCTTTTATCATCTCTGCGGGAGATAATGAGAATCTAAAGATAGAGCCCGCTGGTAATTTCTCTCTCTCACTCTCTGTCTTTCTCGGACTGTCAAGCTGATCGATAGCCATGTCAGCTTCAATATTTTACATGCTGCTGCTGCTGCTGCTGTTGGACAGATGTGACATCTGGAAAGCCGCAGCCCATAATAACCATCCCTAGCAGACAAAGAGCTTTTTTATTTCTTTCAAAGTGAATTTCCGAGAAGCATGGGTCTTTTGCCCGGGGGAGCGGCAGCCTTCGGGGCTCCGCCGACCGGTTCCTGGGACTGCCACCTTCCTGGCGAGACCCTTCCTCTTTTGGAAAGTCACCCGGACAAAAACGATGACAGATAAAGCTTATCGGGCTGATTGGATTCACTTCGTGCCTTGCCTCCCCCTCCCCCCCCCCCCAAAAAAAACCCCTGGAATTCAAGGGCAGCTTATAAGAAGATGGGAAACAGGTGCATGTGAAAACATACAAAATAGAGCGTGGAAGCTGTAATTTAATTATAGTATGAGAACATTATTGAATTAAGCATCCATTTAAAACCCATTAATTTTTTGGGGGGGGGGAAATAGGCAAACATACAGCATTTACCCATTAAAGGCTCCTTCCTTCCTCAGCAGCTACCTCGTTGCCCAAGGCCCAAATGAAAAGACAGGTCCTTGCTCACCCATAGAAGGAAATCCGAGGGACAGAAGCTTGTCTCCATTAGAATTCAGAAAATACAGAACTGATAAGTTATCTTAACAGCCCTTAACAAAAAGAAATTGTCAGATGGCACCACAGCCTTTCATTGATAATCTGATTAGAACCTGTCGTATTGTTTCTATCCAGCCCCCTGGAGATGGAGTTGAACTTCTCTGTTATTCCATGTGAGATTGAAATCTCTCTCTCTCTCTGGGTATCCTTTATTCAGCTTGAAGGCTGTTGATAGAGGGGAGCTGGCAGCCGTCGCAAAAACTTGTGCCATCATGCATTTGTTAGCTCTTGCAAAAGCACCGCCAGATCCGTTCTTCGGGTGGCTTCAAGCGGCGTACAGACTCAAAAACCAAGTTGTTAGGTTTTGCGCAACCAGTGTGGTGTTGCGAATAGTATTGCGAAGGTGGATTCACGAGACGTGGGTTCAAATCCCCTCTTGCCCAGGGAAACTCACAGGCAGAGGGTACTCCTTAAATTCCTCTCTCACTCAGAAAACCCCATTACAGTGGCAGTAACTCAGTTCTGATTCAATGTCATGTAAAACACACCCACCTGCATTGATTTTTGTAGCTGACTTTCTCTCATCCCACAAGCATCCATGAAGGGCTCTATAAAAAACATTTCTCGAATGCGTAGGAAATGGAAGTGAATTCTCTCTAGCTGTGCATTTGGTTGCCTGCAAGCGATTTATAAATGTGTCATAAAATGGGATTTCATTGGCGAGAATGCAAAAGTCTTTTTCAACCTTCTTCGCTGCTGTAGCCGTGAGATGAAATTTATACCTGCATTGTCCAATGGGGCTTTCCTTTTGTGTTGAGCGCGTTGGTCCCTGAATCATGGCTCTGTCTAAAAAGGGTTATTTGTGTAGACCTTGTTTTAATACACCCATATTGAATTAATGGACGGATCCTGCAGACTCTGATTGTTTCCTGTCTTCTTTTTCAATAGAAGCTTCCAGTAACCTATTTTCTAATTTCAAAAAAAAGTCCAAATGTTTTAAATGCACCTGTGGTTTGAGTCCACTCCAGGTGGAATGATGAGAACCAAGGTCTCCGTGTCTAGGAGGGAGGCACAGAAGGTTGCGTGCTGTGACCATCAGAGGCAACCGGCATTTTGTGCCTTATATAGACAAGAAAGTACTGTGTAAGAAAGTCTTAATTGGCCCAGTTGCTCTGCTATATTTAGGCACCAAGAAACAGGGAGATGTGTTGTGATGATTCTGAACTATCAAGCCCTAAACATTTTGGGAACCTCAGTCCCTGGTAGAACGCCTACTTTCAACAGAATTGGCCCGTCCTACAAAAATATCCCAAGCAGACCAGCTTCCTGCCGTTTCTGAAATCATTAACAGGGAAGAGTCTCTATAGAAACCAGCTGTAGGGAAGTAAATAAAGGATCTGAGGTGGACGTGGGCTAGGAAATTAATTCAAAGTGGCAAAGTGCTTTGTGTCTAGAGTCAAGTGTAACCATTTATCGGATAAAATAATTAGGGTCGTAGATGGCGCCCCAGCGGCAGGATTGAGGCTGTTGAAAGGATGCAGTCATCCTGCACACACAGATTGGAGTCTCTTCTGAGCTCCCGGCAGGGATCAGCAATATCTTTGCAGAATCCTAGCTGTCACCGTTTTTTAGAGATCAGTGGGCTCCCAACTCCCCAGGTGCATTTCTTTGGACTACAACTCCCACAACCCCCTGGTTTGGTTTGGGAAAACAATCCTCTGAGTTGGGGTGGGGCCTGGGACATGTTTTTAGCTCGGACCATTTCCCTTGGAAGACCACAGGGCCCCCGCATTCCTGTCCTCAGCCAGTCAAGTTAGAAATTCCTAAGTTGTTTAATCTGGAACCCCAAGATAGATCTATGTATTAAAGGGGGAGTATTATTATTATTATTATTATTTTGCTGCTGCCAGCTCTACGGCATTTCTAAGGACGAGCCTCCTGTGGTTCTTGAACATCAGCCTTCCAGAGGATGATCAGCCAGGAAATGTCTGTTTCTGCCCGGCATCCCAGAAAGCCAGCAACGGGGGTGGGGTGGGGAGGGGGTGGAATCCCGAGCGTCTGCTTCCCAGTCTGAGCGGGGCATCTCGATTCTCTTCCGACAGTCTCTGCGATGCATGGTCCCTTCCCCGCCACTCCCGCCACTTTCCTCCCAATTCCCCCCCCCAGGTCGCCTAATTTTTCATGCGCTCTGACAGCACGAGAGTGTAGCCTGATACGGTCTTGAGGTGCCGGCTGTGTTAAAAACCTCATTAATTCTTCAGAGCCGTTGATTTATGCCAGCGATTAATCTGATCGTTTTGTAAACTGCCCCGCTGGATTTCATGGGGCTGGGAGGTGGGTGGGCTTGGCTCCTTTGCTTTCGGCTCATCCATCCATCTCTGGGAGATTCTGAAATGGCCTGGTGAAGGATGATGGGGCATGCTTTTATTTTTTGGTCCATAGCCCTCCTCTCCTAAGGGCATCAGTCCACCTGAAAGCAACCCTATTGTTGGGTTTGTGACACTTACCTCTTGCATTTTCTCCCGGTATTCTTAAGGGGAAAGTTTGGAGTTGTTCAGCCCCATCATTTGAACACATAAGATTGTGAAAAAGTAAAGCCACTGGCCTGAGGTCATCCTATGAGTTTTCCCAGCAAGTGTAGAGGAGATCCTGCTTCTCTTTTGCCCAAGCCAGACACTGCAACCCCTCCTTTGCGCATTAATGCAAGGCACCTCTCCATAACAGCACCCCAGATCACGTTTTCCCAAAACCCTCCTTGGCCCTGCTGGGAACCACCGGAGCCAAGACGCCGGAGAGGCCACCGTTCTTCCATGGGGGTTTCTCCCCAATCAGTCCTCAGGGTGGTGAGTAACCACTCCTTGCAGCCCCCACCCAGCACTGGACCATCTTGGCTTAGTTGCCCGCTTGCGTTCTTTGGTCCTTCAGGGAATATGGAGCCATCGGGGTGACCCATAGCAGCCAGTAACTGTGTCTGCAGGATAGAGATCCAATCCCCTTTCACAGCCATCACTACCACATGTGGCAGGACGTTCCGTGGTTTTACACTGTTTCATGAACATGCTGTGCCTTTTACCTTTCACAATTCTTCAGCCCACTCCCAAATGGCTTTAATGGGGCAACTTTTTTGGGCCAACAGATTGAGGCAGACTGAAAGAGAAGAATATTTCTGCCTTCACTTTCCCCACACCATGAATAATTTTATACAATCAGTAAAACATCCCTTTCTTTCTTTCTTTCTTTCTTTCTTTCTTTCTTTCTTTCTTTCTT
>JAHTLZ010000074.1:3014855-3032110 GCA_023846285.1 Phrynocephalus versicolor | reverse complement strand
TCTTTCTTTCTTTCTTTCTTTCTTTCTTTCTTTCTTTCTTTCTTTCTAACTTGTTTTTAAAATTTAGATTTTTATTTACCATATTTGTCTCTTACTTTTCTCCTCTAAAAAGTATCCCACACAGCTTACATCATTAAAAGGCGGTGTTTAAAGTTGAAAATAGGCAGTAAGCAATTACTAGAAAGGGTCAAATACCACACTACCACCCCAGTAAACCAAAATATGTTCAAAGCTGGAAAGTGCAATGATGCGTTTAACAGCCACACCCAGGCAGGCAGGAAGCCACTCAGGGAAAACTTGCCTAAAGAGAAAGGCCTGCCTATGACTGAAGGGAGACAGCAAAGATGGGCCCAGCCAGGCCTCCATTGGGAGGGAGTTCCAGGGTCCAGGAGCAGCAACAGAGCATTGTTGTTTTTCTTTGTTTAAGGAGACGGTCTGGAACGGTGAACTTGAAAGTCTGGGTGCTAAATAATGTTGAGACCGGGAGACAGAAAGGAGACCGAGGAGGAGTGTGTGTGTGTATGTGTGTGTGTGTGTGTGTGTGTGTGTGTGTGTGTGTGTGTGTGTGTGTGTGTGTGTGTGTGTGTGTGTGTGTGTGTGTGTGTGTGTGTGTGTGTGTGTGTGAAAGGAAGGGGCACAAATACAGAGCAAAAAGCAGTCTGAGAACAGGAGAGACCCGCAGAGAAAACTCACGGTGCTCTGAGGCTTGCAGGGGCTATGTCTCTTAGGAAACGCAGCTAGAAATACACACCAGGGTGAAAATGCAAAGTGGAAGCTTCTCAATTTGCCTTGAAATTGTCAGCTGGGCTCCCAGTCTTTTGGCGATTTTGTTGAAAGTTACTTTTTCCTTTCTTTTTTTTAAACTACTGAGGCTTACTAGAATGTCCTTCAGTCAGCAGGTTTATAATTTGAAACGGGTGTGAAATCTCCCATCGCGTGAAAGCCTGCTGCATCTAGCAGGCAGCAGAGATTTGGGACCACAAATTGAAAATGAGTCAGCAGTGTGATGCGGCAGCCAGGAAAGCCAATACGATTCTTGGTTGCATCAACAGAACTACAGTGTCTCAAGGGAAGTGATAGTGCCACTCTATTCTGCTCTGGTCAGACCCCACCTGGAGTATTGTGTCCAGTTCTGTGCGCCTCAGTTTAAAAAGGATGTTGACAACCTTGAGCGGGTACAGAGGAGAGCGACCAGGATGGTTGAAGGTCTGGAAGAGATGTCTTACGAGGAACGGCTTATGGAGCTGGGAATGTTTAGCTTTTCAAAAAGAAGGCTGAGGGGGGATATGATAGTTACGTTTAAATATTTGAAAGGATGTCATATTGAAGAAGGGACTGGTTTGTTTTCCATGGCTTCAGAGACTAGGACTTGGGGCAGTGGTTTCAATCTACAGGAAAAGAGATTCCATCTGAACATGAAGAAGAACTTCATGAAGGTTAGAGCTGTTTGGTAGTGGAAGGAGTCTCCTTCTTTGGAAGTTTTTAAGCAGAGGCTGGATGGCCATCTGTCAGTGGCACTGTGATGGGGGTTCCTGCATGACAGAGGGTTGGACTGGATGGCCCTTGAGGTCTCTTCCAACTCTATGATTCTATGATTCTATGACTAGAAATCTCAAGCAAAGTAGTTGTATTAGCCAAGGAGAGACAGAAGTTGTTTGAGGATCATAACTTCAGGAGGATAAAAAAAAGCTTTCTGGAAGGTTGTTCAGCCCGCCCTAAGTGCCAGGAATAATCACTTCAAATTGAAAATAAATTGCCATCAGTTGACAGTCTGGACAGCTTAATGGCTGCTCCCCCCACCACCTTTCATTGTTTGATAAATAAGCATTTTAGCAGCAAGCTGTTACATATGTTTAGACTCGTCGTACAATCCTGCACCTCATGCTTTCTTTGGATTATGCAGTTTGTGTGTGTGCGAGTGTGTGTAGGTGTAAGTAGAGCTTTACCGGTGTGTGACTAGTTTGGGGTGTAAGTTTCCTGTCCTATATCGAGACGCAAAATCCTATCTTAAAGCTTTTCTGCCTGGAGTTCACTATCACGCTCCCAACTTTGTCCTCTTTTGGGGGGATGCGCCTTGTACATCATAGCCTCGCTCGGACACTCTAGTGTTTTAAAAAGGGCCTAGTCCAGTGGTGGCGAATCTTGGTCACTCCAGATGTTTTGGACCACAACACCCACAGTCCTTTGTCACTGGCAATTACAGGCTTAGGATTCTGGGAGTTGTAGTCCAAAACATCTGGTGTGCCCAAGGTTTGCCACCACCACCCTAGTTTGTTTGGTTAATGGTTGCTGAGTTTGTAAAACTAACCAGTTGACCCTAACCTTGAAAGTATTTTGGAATACGGGGTTGCTGTTGTGCCATTATGCTGTGTGGTTAACATTGACTCTGGAAATGGTAAGTCAGATTCACAGCGAAAGGTCCTCCCTGAGGACAGTCGTGCAGGCCCTAGTGATCTCGAGGATCGACTGTTGCAATGCCCTCTACGTGGGGTTGCCCTTGACCCTGGTCCGGAGGTTACAGCGGGTGCAGAATGCGGTGGCCAGGCTAGTGGTGGGTGCTTGTAGATTTGAGCACATCACCCCAGTCCTGGCTCGCTTGCACTGGTTACCTGTTGTCCTCCGGATTAGGTTCAAGGTCCTGGTTTTGATTTTCAAAGCCCTTCACGGCCTGGGACCAGAGTATCTGGCGGAGCGTATCTCTCAGAGATCAACTGGGGCCAGATCCACAAGATTGGCGCAGGCGCGCTCCCTGAGGGTGGCCACACCCAGAGAGGTGCGGAAATCGCGTACGCGTGACCGCGCCTTCTCTGTGGTGGGCCCCATGCTATGGAACCATCTCCCCACTGAGCTGGGCCTAGCAGAGTCCCTGCCTGCCTTCAAAAAGGCCCCGAAGACTCACCTTTTTAGGGAGGCGTTTGGCAACCTCTCTACTTAGTTTTTTTTTCCTTTGCCCGTGCCATCTATGCTTGGATCATGCTTGCCTGTTGTTTTTGTTTGTTACTGTGTCTGTCTGTTTTACTTGGTTTTATTGTAAGCTGCCCAGAGTTCCCTCCTGGGAAGATGGGTGGGATATAAGCTTAAGAAATAAAATAAATAAATAATTTTAAACCAATGCCCAGATGGGCCCCAAAGAAGCTTATGTTGTTATGGACTTCTTCAAAAGCACTCTTTGGGAAAAGGAAATAGAAAAGGGATATTACATGTAATTTACAAGATGCTAATAGAAGACGAATTAAAACAACTACAGCTCTAAAGGAGCTGGGGAGTGGAGATACAAAGAAAGAAATCAGTGGTGATGAATGGAAGAAGATGTGGAATAAAATAGTAATGAGGAAAATGCCTGTAAGGGTTAAGGAAAATTGTTACAAATTAATATGGAAATGGTATTTAACTCCAGTGACACTGGATATAATGAACAAAGAAGTATGAAGAGAGAAAGGTGCATATTTTCCTATGTGGTGGATATCTGAAATGAGACCGAAAAAATGGACCGTGATTTTCAAAGAGATAAAAGAAAATTATGGGTATTGAAATAAAAGGGTGTCCAACAATGGCGCTGTTAAACATGATTGGAAATATTCGGTTAGAGGCGGGGTGGGTGCAGAGGAACTAATTAATATTATGTTAGCAGCAGCAAGACTGATATTGTGCAGAGGAGGGCAACCAGAAGGATTAGGGGACTGGAACACCTTCCTTACCCTCTGAGGCTGCAACGGCTGGGCCTCTTCACTCTTGAATGATGGCGGCTAAGAGGTGACCTGACTGAAGTTTATAAAATCATACACGGTGTGGACAAAGATAAGGGAAAACTGTTTTCCCTATTGCACGACACTAGAACTAGGGGGCAGCCCATGAAACTATTGGGTGCTAGACCTCAAACAAATAAGAGAAAGTACTTTTTCACCCAGAGGATCACTGGTCTGTGGAACTCCCTGCCAGAAGAAGTGGTGACAGCTGTCAGCCTTAATAGCTGTAAGAAAGGATTGGACAAGTTCATGGAGAACAAGGGAGAGATAGGCAGGATATCTCTCAAAGCAGGTGAAGACATCTGCTTGGGAATACCCTGAAGCAAATGGTGAGCCGCTGTGTGAGACAGAATGCTGGACTGGATGGGCTGTGGCCTGTTCCGGCAAGGCTGTTCTTATGTTCTTACTTTCTTAGTTCAAGTGGTTTTGTTTATTTTGTTTATTTTGGAAGATGGATGGATTGACGGACGGACGGATGGATGGATGGAAGGAAGGATGGATCTGGGTTGGTTAAGCCAGAGAAAAGAATGAATGAGTTAAAATATGATAGCCCTGTTCAAATCCTTGAAAGATAGTCATACAGAAGAGGGGAAATATCTGTTCTTAGTCATTCCAGAATGGAGGACACTTAATAATGGGCTCAAGAAGCCGGATTTTGGTTGAATATCAGGAAAAACTTCCTAATGGTTACAGCAGTATGGCAATGGAACCAAAGACCTTGGGAGGCAGTGAATGCTCCAGTGCCAGAGGCATTCAAAAGGAAATCAGACAGCCATCTGGAATTCTATGGTTTGGTTTAGTTTCCTGCACAGGGCAGGGACTTGGACTCAATGGCCTTAGAGGCCTCTTCCCACTCTGTGGATCTATGATTCTACGACACATTGGGGAATGCAATTGCCCTCTTTCAATCAGGCACTTTCCAGATGAATCACGAACCCCTGAGGAAGGAAGATGGGACTTGTAATTCACGGGGACGTGTTGTGGTCTTGACTGACCGACAAAACTAGCTTCTGACACTTCTCTGCTGTGTTGCTTCTCTGCTCTCCAGCGTGACCTGTTCTCGGCTATACGTACGTGGTTCACTCTCTCATCAAACCCTTATTTAAAAGTGTGATATAAAATGTGAAAAGTTTGTGTCAAAATGCGGCCAAAATGCCCTTTTAAAAGCATCTTTTAAAAGTAACTCGAGTGTGTTACTGACCACACTGACCTTGAGTTGAAGTTTGGAGCGGACACTGCCTCCTTAAGAGATGCCCAGGCCGGGGTGGCCCATGTGTGAACCTTGCATTTCTCACTGGCCCTTCCTCTTTTCTTGCCTTTGATACAATATAGATTGTGTGGGTCCTCTGATGGCAATTTTAGTGTAATGATTTTAGTGCAAGGTTTTTATTATTGTTTTAACTATTTATTGATACTTTATGTTTTAACTGTTTTAATACTTTTGATTGTAAGCGGCCCAGAGACCATTGGGTAGTGGGCAGCATATAAGTTGTAAAAATAAATATACAGTGGACCCTTGTATAACAAATAGCTTGTATAACATAAAATTTGTGCAACATAAAAAATTCTGGAGATAGGGGAGATTTGCTTAACATAATCGCCTATGGGGAGAATCCATACAACATAAAAATGGGATTACTCCGTTTTCAATGCATTCCTATGGGAATTTGTATAAAGGAAAATTTGCTCAACATAATTTCATTTGGAACGAATTAATTCCTTTATACAAGGTACCACTGTATAAATAAAATTTGGTTAAATGGGGATTTTTCCCTCTCCATGATATGCGTGTGAATTAGGGACCTATAATGCACAGGGCAGTTTAAGGGTCTGAGCAGTAAACCTTTCTAGCCCTCAGTTCAGTTCTGACGATGGATTAATGTTCGTCATTACACCTGTGACATTTTGAATGTTTTAAATAACTGCAATGGGAAAAGTCAACAGTGTTAATGAAACGGTGCCTTCCGCTGACCTCTGTGCAACCAGCCAAGCTGCCATGCTCAGGGAGAATACCGATCCAGACCAGACCTAAAGTAGAGCGGGTCCAGACTGCCGCTGACTCTTGTGCCGTATGGAAGGACATCTTGTCATGTGACACAGAGGCGAGGACGTGATGCCTGCTGCTGTCACACCACTCGGGCTCATCTGTTGTAGCAACCGATGGCCCAGATCCCCTCTTTCATCTGTAGCTTGGTCATGCAACCATAGGATCATGAAATTGGAAGCGGCCTCTAAGGCCATTGAGTCCACTCAAGGCAGGAATACAAAACATGATATCTGCCAGGGGGTTGTCTGAGTTCCTCTTTATATTTGTAGCTTCTTTTTCTTTTTTTCACAGTTAATTTTTATACCCATAATTTATAGTGTATTGGATTTTTTTATCTCTATTATCTATTACAGTGGACCCTTGTATAACAAACGGTTTGTATAACATAAATTCTGCACAACATAAAAAATTCAGGAAATAGGGGAAATTGGGGGTTGCCTCCAGCTCCACCTCCCCTTGAGGTCATGGGTTCTATTGTCGTACTGCTCTAACAGTTAGGATTTTTTTTCCTCCTGATCCTGGACCGAAATCTGGCTTCCTGTAACCAGACCCTTTTTGCAAGTCCTGCACTTGGCGATGACTGAGAATAGATCCTGCTTGTCCTCTGTAGGGCAGCCTACAAAAGTCTTTCAAAAGTGCCACCCTGTCTCCCCTCCGTCGTCTTTTCTCCAGGCTAAACATGCGCGGTTCTCCCAGTTTTTCCTCCTTGGTCTTCTCTCTCTCTCTCTCTCTCTCTCTCTCTCTCTCTCTCTCTCTCTCTCACACACACACACACACACACACACACACACACACATACACGCACACACACACGCACACGTGGCCATCCTTGTTGCCCTCCTCTGCACTTGGTCTGATTTGTCAACATCCTTCTTGAAGGATGTTGTCCAGAACTGAACACAGGACTCAAGTGCCGAATAGACAGGAACTATTAGTGTACCTTGCCGGATTTGGAAACTATACTTCTGTTAATGCAGCCTGGACACAGAGCTCAAGACGAGGTCCTCGATAGGTTCCATTATGTTGGATTAAAACAAACCCCAGGGCTCCAGATTCTGCATCATGTATATGCATGTGTTCCACATTCTCCCATCTAGTGTCACATGAGTCGCCTTCCACTGATCCAATGGGGCTTTCTCTGCCCTTCTAGCAGCACCACGAACCACTCCAGATCATAAACCCATACAGTTAGAAGTGTGTTGTTGTTGTTGGTTGTGGTGGTAGTGGTGGTGTTTTGTAAAAACAGTCCTGGTCACCTTAAGATCCTAAGATGCTTTGTAGGTCCTGTTTCGTTTTAGGGAGGGAAGGGGCTCTGCCTCAGCAGCACTGGCTGGGTGGAGGGGATTGGGGGGGGAGAGATAAAATTATCCTCTCCAGAAGACTGTAATGATTGTAGCTGGGGGGGGGGTGGCAGGCAGGGGCAGCATTTATTGCATTTGTATGTTTAAACAGCCCAGTGGCTGTCGGATTCCCTGTGGATTGAGCGACAATCAGTGAAAGCCGTCATGGCTTTGCAATTTTATTCCTAGGCGCCTCTGTTCCTTGCCCTGCCAGGAATAAAGTAGTAGAAGATAAGGACTGCTGTTTCTGACACTGTCTGCGTGGGCCTGGATTAGGAACTCAGAATTAATCTACTGCCTCTTGTGAGTAAACCTGTGCTACCGCCACATCGTAACGCTTCACTTGGTAGGCGTCGTCGTACGGATGTTGGCAGAGGCAGGACCCACTGAATCTTGTTCTGAACGATGTGGATTCTAGCTAACCCCGATTAGGTATGTTAGGCAGTGAACTTACCCCATTGGGCTGTGTGCTGCCGGATGGTCCAGGACTGTCCATGTGTGTAAGTGGAAATGTTCAGCCATGGAGCTGCATTAAACTAAGAAGAATAAAACAGAAAGAAAAAGTATTCTTTCCGCCACTTTAAAGAGGAATGGACCCCCTTGTGAGCTTTTGAGAATAACTGTCAGAGTATGTGCTATTTAATCAGCCAGCAGGAGCTGTACTTAATGAATAAATCATTTGAGCCAGAGACAGGGTTTTCTTAGAACCAAACAGCTATATTACAAATGTACAAAATATATCACAGCATCACAGAACTTCTACAAAGTTCAACAAAGCATAGAGGGAAAAATCAGATTAGTACGTTGATGCAAAATTCAACAGCGTAACAGCATAGTAGCATACAGTACATAGACAAAATATATAACAGGGATGGATGGATGGACAAATTAGCTTCTTTAGGCATGCTTCTCTGCCAGCCCCTTCACTGAGAGTACACACCTTAGGCTGCCAGAGAAATGGCCCTCAGCCCCAATGGCTCCATCATGAACCTTCCAAGTACTGAGGGAACTGGGGGCAATATTTACTGCCTGTTCTGAGAGGCAATAGCTTTCTGCACAGAGGACCCATTTTAATTGGATTAAATGACCAGCTTTTTCCCTAAATTGTTTTACACACACACACACACACACACAGAGAGAGAGAGAGAGAGAGAGAGAGAGAGAGAGAGATATTTTCCATGTATAAGACTATATTTTTGTCTTAAATTCTTAGACTAAAACTTGAGGTTCATCTTATACACAAAAGTAAGCTAAGAGGGGTGTGGTGGCTCAGTGGACTAAGGCTCCAAAACTGTTGACTGTAACTGTTGACTGCAAAGTCGGCATCTTCGGCGGTTCGAATCCCGGGTGCCACGCAGCAGAGCAAGCTCCTGCTGATAACCCCAGCTCCTGCCAGCCTAGCAGTTCGAAGCATGTAAATCCAAGTACATAAATAGGTAAAAAGCCACAGACTTTCACAACACTGTCTCTTCGGCTTGAATACAGAGATGAGCACCAGCCTTAGAGTCGGACATGACTAGCACGGATGTGTGGAGGGAACATTTACCTTTACCTTTTTAAGCTAAGGAGAGAACTGCGGCCAAACAGTTCTAGGCATTTTAAAAATAAGGATTCAAAACAATAGCTGGGGGACCTCCTTTGTGAGGAAAGGCTACCGCATTTGGGGCTTTTTAGTCTGGATTGGAAAAGAGGTGCCTGAGGGGGAATATGATTGAGACGTCCAAAATAATGCAGGGCATGAGTAAAGTGGAGAGAGGGAAGCTCTTCTCCCTCTCACAATATATCAGAACTAGGGGACATCAACTCAGATTGAGGGTTGGGAGAGGGTGACAAAAGAAAATGTTTTTTTTTTACTTAGTGTGTTGTTAGTCTGTGGAACTCCCTGCCACAAGAGGAGATAGTGATGGCATCTGGCCTGGATGCCTTCAAAAGGGGGTTGGACAGATGCCTGGAGGAAAAGTCCATCACAGGTTACAAACCATGATGGAGATGTGTAATCTCCAGGCTTAAAACCGGGGTCCTTCAAGGGCCAGATGCAGGGGAGTGGTTGCAGGAGACAGATCTCTAGTCTCGTGCGCTCCCAGAGGCATTTGGTGGGGCCACTGTGAGATACAGAAAGCTGGACTAGATGGGCCTTTGGCCTGGCCTTTGGCCTGATCCAGCATGGCTCTTATGTTCTTATGACCGGGGAGGGCACGGGGGGGGGGGGGGCTTATCTGTGGTCGTGTGAGAGCAGCTTTTCCGCAGACAGCCTCTGATCCTGGGCACAGCAGGCACAGAGATAAGTGTCTGGCTGGTGAATGCCCAGAGATCTCTACTATGAAGGCACCCTTTGTCCCCACCCACCCCAGTCCTGCCGTGTTGTTCAGTGCCCAGAACTGGGACCCTGTTTCTATCCTGCTCCTCCTCAATGAAGCTGAAATATCTGGGTAGCCCTGCTCCCTAACCCAAAAACTTTTGGGTGCACAGGGATTTAAGGAAGAGGATTTCTGATTCCTTCGGACTAATTGGGACCCAGCATGTTCAATACTGCATTCTTGTCTTAGCCTGCAAAGTGCCATGGGCTTCCGTAACATTAAGAAGAGGTTGTTGTGGTTTTGCTGCTGCTTATGATGGTGGCGGTGACGCACATCAGTGCCGCTGTACGGTTCCTCTCTTACTTCTTGGTGGAAAGCATATTCGAAGGCATGCAGGGACACCGGCGCCACTCAAGAAAACGCAGTTAATTACAGTCATATGAAAATTCTATAAACAGCATCACTTAAAAAGCAGCCGCTGTCCATAAACCTCCATCAAGGCGGCAGGTTGTTCAGTGTTTAAAGGCTTGCTGATTATTATTATTTTTTCCCCAAGGGCTTCAGTAGTTGGCAAAGACAGAAAGACATGGGTGGGGGTGGGGGCTTGGCGGAATTTGGCAGGCGGCATTTCATATCTGAAGTGCACCCGAAGCTTCTGTTTCTTGTCTCTTCCTTTCTGCTTGCCTAAGACAATGACACAGAGAGCAGGGCCTCAGATGGCCTGAAGTCACCTTTGGCTCATGGTGACCCCATGGACGAGTGACCTCCAAAATATCCTGGCCTCAACAACCTGGCTTAGCATGGGTGTGTGGCTTCCTTTATGGAGTCCGTCCATCTTGCCTTTGGTCTCTTCCTCTTTTCCTAGCATTGTTTGTTTTTTCCAGAGATCCGTCCTGCCTTCTCAGGTAAGATAAGATAAACCTTTATTGATCCCACATTGGGGAAATTTACTTGTTACACAGCTCCCAATACAAAGAACAAATAAAGAAGAGTAAGTGCACAAAAAAGTGTAAGGTGAGAAAGAATATACAAAGGTACCTTGTATAAAGGAATTAATTCATTCCAAATGAAATTATGTTAAGCAAATTATCCTTTATACAAATTTCCCATAGGAATGCACTGAAAAAAGAGTAATCCCTAATTGCAATCATTTTATGTTGTGTGGATTTGCCCCATAGGCGATTCTGTTAAGCAAATTTCCCCTATTTTTTATGTTGTACAGATTTTATGTTATACAAACTTTTGTTATACAAGGGTCCACTGTAATAGATAATAGAGATTAAATAAAATAAAAATCCAATATACAGATATACACTATAAATTATGGATATAAAAAAATTAACTGTGAAAAAAAGAAAAAGAAGCTACAGTATACCCCATATGAATATGTAAGACTGTAGAGTTGTAGAGTCTCACAGCAGTGGGAACAAAAGACCTGCGGTAGCGCTCCTTTTCACGCCAGGGATGTCTGAGTCTGCCACTGAAGGAGCTACACAGAGCCTCCACTGTCTGGTGCAGTGGGTGAGAGGTAGTGTTCATAATGGATGTCTGCTTGGCCAACATTTTCCTCTTACCCATCTCCTCCACAGGATGTGCCCAAAGTTGGACACCCTTGGTTTCAGCATTTCTGCCTCGAGAAATAGTTCAGGCTTTATAATGGGTATTTTTTTTTTTAGCTATAATGTAGAGTTGGAGAAATGGCAAAAGCTTTGGAAGACAATTTCTAAATTAACGATGGCGACATCGTATGAAGAAAATCTGTATAAAATGTTTTATAGATGGCATTTTCCACCTGCTAAATTAGCTAAAACGTTCCCAATCTTGTCTAGCAAATGTTGGAAATACGCGCAAGAAATGGGGACTTGCTATCATGCATGGAGGACATGTGATAAAGTGAAAAAATATTGGATTAAAATACATGCCTGTCTCATTTGACTGATAAAAAATGTAGCCTTTAAGCCAGAACTGTTTTTACTAGGCATAGTAGCAGAAAAATTAGAGAAATCAAATACTTATCTAGTACTGCACATTCTGACAGCAGTGAGGATAGTTTGGGCACAATATTGGAAGAACGAAGAAACACCAACAGATGAAATGGTTGTTAAGAACATTTTGGAATATGCAGAGATGGATAGATTGACAATGAGAATGAGGGAAAATGAGGACTCACAAGATTTACCAAGTATGGAATCTGAATGGCTAGAAGAAAAAAGAAATAAGAGGAAGGTGGTTGTAACATAATAATGATTGAAACCCATGTAGCACAATGTGTAACAAAAATTACATATACAGTGGTACCCTATATAAAGGAATTAAATCATTCCAAATGAAATTCTGTTAAGCACATTTTCCTTTGTACAAATTTCCCATAGGAATGCATTAAAAACAGATTAATCCCTAATCGTGACTGTTTCTCAGTTGTATGAATTCGCCCCATAGGCAATTATGTTAAGCAATTTCCCCCTATCTCCGGAAATTATTTCCTTCAAGTGGATTTTCTGTTAAACAAACCGCTTGTTATAAGAGGGTCCACTTGTACTCCCCCCCCCGATAGAAAATGAATAAAATATAAGTGGACCCTCGTGTAATAAATGGTTTGTATAACACAAAATCTGTACAACATAAAAATTCCGGAGGTAGGGGAAATTTGCTTAACAGAATCGCCTATGCGGTGAATCTGTACCACATAAAAATGGTTGTAAATAGGGACTACTCTGTTTTCAATGCATTCCTATGGGAAATTTGTATAAAGGAAAATTTGCTTAACATAGTTTCATTTGGAATGAATTAATTCCTTTATACAAGGCACCACTGTAGTTTAAAAAAGGAAAAAAGGAATAGTTCAGACTTGATTTGATAACCAGGACCCACTTGTTTGTCTTTCTGGCAATCCTGGGTATCTACAAAGCTCTCCTCCAGAACCACATTTCAAATGAACACCCCACCCACCCACCCCGGTCAGCTTCCTTTACTGTGCACTCCAACATGGTAGCCAGAAGTAGAAGAGTGTGGGTGATTACGGTCTTTCTTGGTCTCCAGTGACACAGCCTTATGTTGGGGGGTCTTTTACAGCTCCCCCACTGCTGCCTTCCCAAGTCTCTGCTTCTTCTGATTTCTTGAGAGCAGTCTCTCTTTGGATTCATCCCCACTTTCTTACTAAGGTCTGTTTTTTTGTCATTTAACCACGGGCAGCTTGGGAGCAAGGCAAGGGAGCTCATCAGTATCTACCTTCCACCACCACCACCCCACCCCAGATTTGGAGTGTGGTACCCTTCCATCACATTCCACAACCCACCCACCCCCTCAGCTTGTTGGATGATTTGTCTTCTAGAGAGATGTTTGGCTAGACTCTTGTCTATAACTTTCTTGTTGGTAAGCTTCGCTGTCCTCGGGATAAGAACGTAAGAAGAGCCCTGCTGGATCAGGCCAAAGGCCCATCTAGTCCAGATTCCTGTATCCCACAGTGGTCCCACCAAATGCCTCTGGGAGCGCCTGAGACTAGATCTCTGTCTCCTGATACCACTTCCCTGCATCTGGCCCTTGAAGGACCCCGGTTTTAAGCCTGGAGATTACACACCTCCATCATGGTTTGTCACCTGGGATGGACTTTTCCTCCAGGAATCTGTCCAATCCTGGGATGTGTAGTAGTTGTCTCCAGTTGACACCACAATTCTGATGGACCTGTCTTTTTCCTATCTGTCTCGCTCAAAGTCAATTATATTTGTTTGTTTGTTTGTTTGTTTGTTTGTTTGTTTGTTTGTTATATGGCAACAAAGGCCACTCTGGGCAGTTTACAGGGTTAAACAAACAGATACAACAATTAAACATAATATATTAAAATTTATAGTACAATATAACACTAAATAATAACACGGTCAATGAAAATCAGTAAGAGCACAGACAGACCAGAATACACAAGAAGGTAAATGAGCAGCGAGACATAACTGGTGAAATTACACTGGTTCCTCGACATATGACGTTAATCTGTTCCGAAGGCACCTTCGGAAGTCGATCAACTCTAAGTGGTTTCCTATAGGAATGCATTGAAAGTCAATCAATCCATTCCAGAGGGAACGGATAAATAGGTTTTCAGTGCATTCCGATGGGAAAGTTGTCCCAACCCCACTCAATCGAGGGCAGCCAAAGGCTGCTTTCCGCAGCCCCAACAGACAGCTGACTTGGACAGGTGGGACCTTTCAAAATCAACTGGGCGTCGATGGTTCAGAGAACAGCCTTTGGCTGCCCTTGATTGAAGGAGAAGCCAAGGCACCTTGCAAGGAAAATGCTTACCGCCGGGTAAGTGCTTACCCGGAAGTAAGTGCTTGCCTTGCAATGCACCTGGGCTGGGCGAAAATCGCAGGGACTGATGGACTGATGGATCTTCGGCCAGCCCAGGTGCCTTTCAAGGCAAACAGCGGTGGCAGATCACCACCACCGCTTCCCTTGCAAGCCCCCTGGGCTGGCTGAACATCAATGGGTCCATGCTCTGCCCACCAATTTGCAAGGTGTCAAAGATCCATCAGTCCCTGTGATTTTCGCCCAGCCCGGGAACCTTGCAAGGGAAGCGTAGGCGCCCGGGCGGTTTAGAAGGGAGGCGAGATGGTCACCTCCTCCTCCTCCTCCTTGGTTGCTCCGATCTCTTTTACAGAGATTGAGGCAATCAAGGAGGAGAAGGAGGTGGCTGTGGGCAGCAAACGCAAGTCGAATTATTAGGTTTTCGAAGAAACCATAAGTCAAGGTACCACTGTAATTCAAGTTTGATTTAAGACTCGTCAGTTTAAATGTGCTTTAAAAGCAATATGAAAGCGTAACTAGAAATTGTGAGGCTTTTTAGTCTAGAGAAAGGGCTCCTGTACAGGGGGCATGATTCAGACATATAAAATTATGCAGGGCATGGATATGATTAAGGTGTACAAAATCATGCAGGGGATGGATCAAGTGGATAGAAGGAAGCTCTTTTCTCTCTCATGCCATACCAGAAACAAGGGTTATCCAGTGCAGTTGAGGGTTGAGAGAGTAAGAACAGACCAACGAAAATATTTCTTGATCCAGAGTGTTGTTAGTCTGTGGAATTCCTTGCCACAGGATGTGGTGATGGCATCTTGCTTAGAGGCCTTTAAAAGGGGAATGGAACGATTTCTGGAAGGATTTTTTTTGCTAGATTACTCTGAAGAGCTGCCTAATCTAAGCAGAACCTGGAGAGTTTCTTCTGAATAGCTTCTTTTCCTCATTATGTTGATGTGCTAAATGATTAAAATTTTGTCACGGTTAATTGTGCAGTTATAAAAATAACTAGTTGCTCATTAATTTTCTCATTATCTCTTTTTATTATTTCTCTCTCCCTCTCTTACACATACACACACACACACATTTTCTCTCACTCACTCTCTCTGTAAACTTTATAAGCAGCACACGTTACACTTGAGAAATACCTTTTAAAATGGCCTTTAAAAGAGTAACTAGAAATGGTTACTTGTTAAATCAGCAACGTTGCTTTGCTTGCATTCACTATTATTTCTCACCAGCGGCTTCTCTATTTCCTTGAAGCAAAACAAGTTGAGGAGCCGTGTTGCCATCACAAAAACCAATACAAAAGTGAAACAGGTGATACCTAGGCTATCCAGATGTTTTGGACCACAACTCCCAGAATTCCAAGCTTGTATTGCCAGTGACAAAGGACTGTGGGAGTTGTGGTCCAAAACATCTGAAGTGCCGAAGCTTCGCCTTCACTGGGTTATAACATGGCAAAAGATGGATTTCCTTGATGCAAAGATGTTGGGGAGTTCGAATCTTCACTGTGCATCCTGGGAAAGGGGTCCAGCTGAAACCACCCAGAAAATATGTGGGCGATGCGGTCATGTGCCCTTGCTGCTTTTGTGGCCTCGGGCAAGCCACATGGTGGTCCTTAGAACAGTGGGCCCATGGGAAACCAGTTTGAAGTACAGTACTTGGTAACTAGAATCCCTTCTGGAATTGACTGGATGGCAGATTAGTCTAAACTAACAGATTGCCAAAACAGGACATGTTGGAGATTGCTCATTTATAGGGTCACCATGAGTCAGAGACTACTTGATTGCATATAACTACAACATAAGTGTACACACTGCCTGCTCAACATCTCTCCAGCTGTTACTTGCCAGCAAATAGCTTTAATGAGTGTGATGTGGCTTCATTGCCATCCTGAGGCATAGTAGTTAACTTACCCCTGCTTGCTGATGCATTTGTCTTGTTGTTTTGGCTCCTGATACTAAGAGGAAGACCGGATACAGATAAACTAAGAAAAAACAGATATTTGAGCTAGTGGCCTTTTGTTGGAGTGAAAAAATGGCTTGGTTGACTATGGAAGACACGTGCACCACATAAGGCAGGGGGCAAGCTGCAACAGAGATCTTTAAAATTGGCCAGGAGTGTTAGAACCAGGGAAACCATCACATGCTGAAGGGATAAAGTGAGCCTAACAACAATGGTAGTGGGGGTTGGGGGTGGGGGGCTGCAAGAGGTACCATGGCTGGAGGATCTCGGCATCCCCTCCAAGTGAAAAAAATCTCTAACTAAGTCTGGAAGTTGAGTCACGGCAACTGGACTTCTTTTCTCGAGAGATCGAATCGTTTCACTCCTCATCCAAGCAGCTTCGTCAGTCAAACTGCCGAAGCTGCTTGGATGAGCAGTGAAACTTTTCAGTCTCTCAAGACATCCAGTTGCCATGACTCAGCTTCCAGATGAACACACCTGGATGACTGAGAATCTTCACAGGCATCTCTAACTAAGGCCTTCCATATAATAATAATCTTGGCACTGGCAGGGACACCCTGGCTTATCGAGTCATAGAATAATAGAATCCTAGAGTTGGAAGAGACTTCAAGGGCCATCCAGTCCAACCCCCTGCCATGCAGGAACCCCCATCACAGGACTCCCGAAAGATGGCCATCCAGCCTGTGCTTAAAAACCTCCAAAGAAGGAGACTCCACCACCCTCCTTTGTGGCAGCATATTCCACTGCCAAACAGCTCTAACCATCATGAAGTTCTTCCGAATGTTCAAATGGAATCTCTTTTCCTGTCGTTTGAAACCATTGCCCCGAGTCCTAGTCTCTGAAGCCATGGAAAACAAACCTGTTCCCTCTTCGATATGTCATCCTTTTGAATATTTAAACATAGCTATCATATCCCCTCTCAGTCTTCTTTTTGAAAGGCTAAACATTCCCAGCTCCCTAAGCAGCTCCTATCAGGGAGGCTCAGTGGAGGGAATCGAACTCCCAACATCTGGACCTCGACCACTGAGCGCTCCAGAAGTCCTTCTTCTTTGGGATGATTTCATTGCCTTCAGCAGTAGCTGCAGCTGTTGCATTGGGAGGCAGAAGGAACTGCTGCTCCCTGTGCCTCCCTGCTTCTGCTGCCCGCCTGCAGCCCCCTGTGGCTTGCTCGGCTGCAAGACCTGAGTGAGCGAGGCTGCCTTGTCCTCACCTCCGTGTTGTGCTTCCGGTTCCGCAGGAGTTTTTTGAGAACCCCGCCTTCCGTCCAGACGGCATGAAGCTTTACCCGACCCTCGTCATCCGGGGCACCGGCCTGTACGAACTCTGGAAAACCGGCCGGTACAAGAGTTACCCTCCGAGCACCTTGGTGGATTTGGTGGCCAGAATTCTGGCCCTCGTGCCTCCGTGGACCCGAGTGTATCGAGTGCAGAGGTAACCCTGCGCCGGCCCTGTGGTCTGTCTGTCTGTCTATCTATCTATCTATCTATCTATCTATCTATCTATCTATCTATCTATCTATCTATCTATCTATCTATCTATCTATCTATCTATCTATCTATCTATCTATCTATCT